>JAHQZX020000997.1:0-111183 GCA_019804575.2 Pseudotulostoma volvatum
CGGCCAGCGATGTTAGGGCAGAACATAACCACATGCTTGGGCGTCTGTCTCTCCCATCCGCATGGGCATCTCGCCTCCACCTCTGGTACCCCAACTCAGTGCAGGAAGTCGTTGAGGCCAATGGCCTCCGTCCTAAGAAGAGTGGCCATTGTACTCAGGCCTATTTAGGTTCTTGTATAGCCACGGCACCTGGGTTTCCCACGGGGTCCGCCACACTGGGGCCTGCTTCCCCTCAGAAGCCCGCTCCCACTGCTCCTTCCACCTTACCCTCCGCCAAACGTCCACCGACGTTTCCGCATCTACCGATTCTCGGCTCCCTTGGTTTTCGGCTGCCCGTTGTCCCCTACCGCGTCGCCTGCCATGCTGCTCTGCTTCGGCCTCGTACGCCTTAGCAGGATCCCTCGTGGCCTCCCTCGCTTGATTTCGAAGGCCTTCTATTGGGTTTGGTGGCCGTGGCAGCAGCCGCCCCCTCCTGGGTTGGTGCCGGCTCCACAGCCTGTCGCATACCTGCTTTGTGAATTCCATCACTGGATGTGCCTCCGACTTAAACGCATACCGCAAGGCAGTGCTCTACATATTTAACGGGAGGGGCTCAACAGCCGCCTCTTTTTCAAGACCTTGACTGGGGCCCGCCTGTAGGCGCCAGTGATTTTCCGCAGGCACTTTTTTTGGAGCTTTATCAAGGGTTACAGGAGGCAGCTAGGCGGTGTCTTCCCCTTTTCGCCTCTAGCCCATATCTCAAATCCATAGGTTATTGTAGGCCGGACCACTGCTGTGTAGAGGAGCCGGGATCGGCTAAAGCTTAGGCCCCAGGTAGAGCCCACCACCTGAGATAGTCCTTCAAACTGGGCAGCTCCCTTGCAGGCGGCCTCCCGCACATGACTTGTCCACCTGAGTTTTTGGTCCACCCATACGCCGAGAACCCGCAGAGTGTCGACCGGTCCACCATCAAACCCCTCGATCTGGACTGCTGCCTGGGTGTCTGCATTTCTCCGTCGTATAAAGTGCATAAGCTTGTACTTGTCAGGGGCAAACTTTCCCCCATGGCGGCGTGCTCACTGGAGGCACTTCTCGTGGGCAACCTCCAGCTGACGGCAGTTCCCAGCCGCCACACAAGCAGGCTTGTGTCGCCAACAAACCCCAACCCAATAACCTCGCTCGAGTCGTTGTCGAATGTCTCAGGGAGCTCGCTTGCGAATAACAGGAATAGGACAGGAGACAGTGGTGAGCCTTGCGGTATGCCGGTTTGTGTGGTAATGACATCGCTTGTATAGCCGCTGAAGGCGAGCTGTGTCTTGCGACCAGTAAGGAACCCATGGACGAAGCTAACAACCCACTCAGGAAGCCGCTTCCTCTGTAGAATCCATAGGAGGCGATCATGGGAGACCTTGTCGAAGGTCCCTGACAAGTCTAGGCTAAGTATAGAGACGATAAACTTCGGGTTACGGGCCCAGGCCGTATGCACTACGCCTGTCAAAAGGGACAGGGCAGATCGGGTCGACTGGTTACTTCGCGCCCCCATCTGCGTGTTAGGCGCCAGCACATACTCTTCCACCATGGCTGAGAGCTTGTCAGCCGCCAGCTTTTCCAGGACCTTGCCGAGCGTGTTTTCCAGTACAATTGGGCGGTAGCTCCCAGGTAGGGAGTAGTCAGGCTTGTCCTCCTTCCGTAGCACTTCAGTCACCGTTCGCCGGAACTCCTTAAGGTGGTATCCGATTTTAAAGCATGCTTGGGTAATGTCCGCCAGGTGACTAGAGATCTTACCACTACAGAGCTTCAGCACCTCGTTTGTAATACCATCGGGCTCTGGGGCTTTTTTGCTTGGGAGACGCTGAATGGCCCCCTGTATCATGACCGTTATCACGTCCCTTTCTATGTATGTGTTCGGCAGGGACATTCAGTCCCGCCTCGCTAGCTATGTCTGACAGGTCAGCGTCTACTGGTGGGGGGAAGAACCTTTCCGCTAGTATCCGGGCCTTCTCTTCGTACGGGCTGGGGTTATCCCGCCTAAGCGGCGGAATATGGGGGAGCTCCCACGGCTTGCCAGCTTTCTCCTCACCCACCGCGCAACCCGTGTGTTGCGGCCTCCTCTAGCGTCTGAAGTTACATCCTCCGCAACCCCCTCCAGGACATGCGGCTTTCTTTCCGTAGTTGCTTCTTAAGCTGGTTTCTAAGTGTCTTGTATTGAGCCTCGTCTACCGGGTCCTGGCTGGTAGCGAAGCGCCGCCGAGCCGTTCTGTGCGCTCGCACGAGGTTAGAGCATGCAGTAGACCATGCTTGTCGGGCATGCTGGCTAGGCCTAGTTAATGGGCAGCGCTCTTGGAGAGCCTCAAGAATAGCCGTTTGCACTTGGCTAACCGCGTCATCTATGACCTCTCCCCTGAGCAACACAGTGCCCTCCCTTGCCTCTGGGTCTAACTTTTCCCTCCCTCTAAGTTTGAGCCGAACATCCTGCCGAAACTTCGAGACATCCATTTTCGTTAGCGCCCACCAGGCCTTTGGCACTTCCCTGGAGAACCCGGTCTCTACCTTAAGGTTGCCACAGAACCCGCTCAAATGCAAAGGTTGCGTCAAAAGGTTGGGGTGCGAATCCTGTAAAGCGAAAAAGGTTCATAGTGGCAGCTGCACCCCAAAACGTATGTGCGACAACTGCCATCTTCGAAAGGCGCGCTGCAAATGTGTCCAAACAGACTTGCACACCCTGCAAGGCGAGACTGCGAGAAGGGTGCGAGGAATGTGACTCGCTATCTGGATGTACCTCAGAGAGTTAATTTTCTCCTTCTTTCTATCCCACTATTCACGGTGACTCATAAGTATTCTTACAGACTGCTGCGCTCGCCGGCTTCTTTCGCTACAGCCGGATTTCATCGCGCAGAAGCCGGAGATCGAGGTCATTGAGAGAAGTTCACATGTGGCTCTTCTTTACCCGAAATTTCACTGCGAACTGAACCATATTGAATATTTTCGGTGTCAGTCCAAACGGTATGCTCGGGAAAACTGTAGCTACAACATGGAGGGCCTTCGAGAGACGGTTCCTGCTTCGTTAGCACCATTCTTGCGTGTTACAATAGCTGCCTGAAAAAGATGGAGTTGTATAGGCAAGGAGTGGCTTATGGATCGGGGGAATGGAAGAAGCTGACTTCTCACCGGAAACCGTATCTTCGAGGTGATGATCGTTAGAGGGTTTCCGGTATGTGTATAGATGTTTGGGGTTTGAGCGTTGTAAAGTACCTGTCACGGTTCTGGCTTCGTAAGTTACAGTACAGTTGGCTATACCCATGCCCACAATGCATACTTAATCTGTTTGGGTTAGCCTATACCATAAATAGGGCAGCCTTATCCTGAATAGGCAAAGCATCCCGCTCACGTGAGAAGGCGACATGTCCCAGAAGTGTGCCTTATTTCCTGGGCCCATAGCGACCCCCCTTTGGTATTTTTTAAGGGATTTTCTAATTCTAAAAATTTGCCTAATTCTAATGAAAAAAAGAAAGTTGGGGCACGAGTACGCTAGTTCAAATGGGTATTAACGGCTGCGCAACGGCCCATTTTACGATACGATACGACTTTGACAGCACAGATCTAATGACTAAATAGGAAATGTAAAGTAATTAATTACATTAGCCACACATGATCCTCCTCGCTGTCTAGAGTAGTTACTGTAGTTCTCTCGCATGGCCCGTTACGATCATTCTGAGCCTCCATATTAAGCCTTTCAACAAGGTTTTGCGGAGCAATCAACCGTAGGTAGGCATGCTCTTAGGGTAAGCGACCTGTTCGTCAGATCTGTGTGTGGGAATGTCGCCAGACATGGCTAGTAACTCAGAGTGATGGTATGAGTTGTAGATGGGATTTGATGAAAAAGTTCAAATGTGTGTTTACATTGCCGCTTAATATAAGCTCTAATACTAATTTGAACTGGCGTGCTCTCGTCCCACTTTTTTTTTTTCATTAGAATTAAGCAAATTTTTCATTAGAATTAGTAAATTCTTCATTAGAATTAGAAAATCCCTTTTTTAAATATGCCTGTATTAAGTTACTACAAAAGCAATTATTTATCGATTAATACACGCGTTTCCCAATTTTCTAATGTTGCTACGTTGTATCAAGAGCTAAGAAAGGTGGGGAAGTATTTTTCATTGATTTTAAAGTTCCGCCACCATAGGTAAACATACATCCTAAAACAGTGTAGTACACTCTGTAGTTGGTTAAACTGGGCCAATGGGATCATGCAAATATGTTAAGCGAGATTAAGCGAGAGTAGAAGCTGTGTGCTGCGTACTTATCTAACTCTCTACCACTTGCTAAAAATAATATCCTAGTAAACATAAAGTTATTACTAGTGACTTAACTGGATTAAAGCTGGAAGTGTAATGATCCTCGCTAGCCATGTCATATGTAATAATTAGCCGATCGTTTACGCCATCAGCCTAGTACCATATACCTGAATCCGAACGTCTGAGGTAGGGCAGGCCTGATGGCAGGCCTGATTGAAGGTAGGTTCAATTAGGCCTGTTGACCGTCGCCAGCACTGATCAAATTGATACTTTGGTTGCCCTTGTGAAGCTTGGAAAGGCTGCTGCGAATGCTATGATAGAAGAGGTGACACGGCCTGTTAATCAAGACCTTTTAATTGAGAAGATGGTACTGGATGGTGTATAGCGACGTGTCTGTAGATTTTGAAGGTTACAGATCATGTGTATAAGAATAAAGTCAGATGCCTTTGTAGCGCGGTAGAATCGAGCACTACTCGCATAATCATTAAGTTAGGCTGGGGCTTTTGGGTCTTATGATCACTTTCATTGAAGAATTTCTAATTTGTCTTGGTAGCTCCAGTGTGGCGGACCCTGTGCTATACAGGAACCTGAATAGGCTTAAGAGTATAACGGCTACCTCCTTAGGGCGGAGGCTATTGGCCTCAACGACTTCTTACACGCGTTGGGGTACCAGAGGTGGAGGCGAGATGCCCATACGGATGGGAGAGGCAGACGCCAAGCATGCAGCTATGTTCAGTCCTAACCTCGCTGGCAGGGACCGTATGCTAGCTATTCTAGCACTACAGATCACGATAAAGGCGCTCAATATAGAAGAGGCTGAAGGCAGTCACACCATGGCTTATCTGCCAGGGTTCTCCGGAGTGGGTGCTAGAGGGCACAAGCGAGCGGTGGCGGGATGTGGGTTTTCTCCTATAACTAGAGAGTGCGCTGCCTGCATGGGCCCAAAGGGCGTAAAATAGATTTAATAATAATAATTTGTCTTGATAAATCGTTACGGGACTCTCGGACCAAAACCCCAGCCAGATCTGCATATTTGGCATGATGTGGTTTTATGGTGGCCCGTGCATTCACATCTCTTCCCTGCTTTTTCCTTCTCTCGGTCTTGCTCATTCTTCATCATTCCCTTCCTATTGCTATTGCCATCGGTAGCACCAGCTTCCTGTGGCATACGCCGTGTTTCGCCCTCCCACCTCCCTATTCACACTCTGCTTCTCCCTATTACTTCTCCTTAAATAGCTTCGATGGGAGCGACTGGCGCCTGATTTGATGTCACCTACAACGTAGGTCCCCAGTCTCCTCAGATAGAGCCCCTTCAATGACTCTTAGATAGAGCCCCTTCGATGGGAGCGACCGGCGCCCTGATTTGATGCCACCGAAAACGTAGGTCCCCGCATCAATCAGGTGGCAGCTGTGCCTGGCAAATCTATATGTCCTTTCAAATGTCCTTTCCAACTCTCTCGTGCTGAGGGTCCACATAAATGTACTATGATATTACTCAGCCTGGTTAGTACACATGACATGGCAGTAAAACCTCCATTCTTAAAGTATTCTCCATCCTACCTAAGACAGTAGTACCTGCATTATTATAACCATTCCCATAACAATTCCCACAATTTCTGTTCCCAAAAAGCAGTTCGCAGCTATGGCGGGAGAAGGACATGATAACGCTGCCACTACCAGCAAATCACTACATGAACTCTGCACTGAGGTGAAGTCATTTTTGCCGGAAAGGTTTCCGGAGGATGCATGGTACCTTCTTGTTGTATGTCCGAGAAAATACTTTTCTTTATTCCCCTCTTCTACAGTGATTTCTCTATAGAATCATGTAAATGTTATTAAAATGTTATAGACGTGAATCTGCGTCTATTGTTTCCCTTCATATTGCTTGTTGAAGAATGTATTCTATACTTAATTCAACCTTGTCAAGTTATGAACGCTTGTGACCCCTTACTGTAATGCTTTGGCACAAATTGATATATTGATCCTAACTCAAAGAATAATGTCTTGTACAGGCGTCTACTCTAGTTGCCTCCGGGAAGCCCCAGGAGCTGGGTCCGCTCTATATTTACATTACTGAGGAAGAAAGCCCTGATCTCGGAGAGGATGGGTTGAAGAGGCTTAAGGCGCGACTTGGCGATCTACTTATGAAGGAATGGACTCTTGTTGGAATTCCTCCCGTAGTCATGGCGGTAACAGCGTTGGGGAAGGTTGAGAAAGGGGTGGAAGTTCCCATAGAGGAACTGATTGCTTTTCCAGAGCGAAGGTTCGTATCCATGACCTGTGTCATCCCAGCTGCCTTTCTGGCCTCTCTGTGTAGCGTTCTTTGATGCATGTGTTCTCTTTTATCCGGTCTTAAACCCCTGACAAGCGCAGGCGAGGCGTCGACTTCAACGCGGCCATACCGGAGAGGGGAAGAAAATTCATACAGCAACTCTATCAGGAGAATTTGGCCCCAATATTCTCCGGCTGGGGGTCCTACGGTCGAGACTTGGTTTGGGTTGAAATTGCTGTCCTTTATGGTCTATTCCTATCTGACCACGAAATCCTAACTGCTATGGAAGCTGAACTAGTCATTCTCTCTTCGATCATGTGTCAAGGCTTCTGGGCACCCACTATTTGGCATCTGCGAGGGTTGAGAAGGTTGGGTGTAAGTGAGAATGATGTAGAGATGGTGCAGAAAGTGGTCGAGCTGGTAGCTATCTGGGCCGGGAAGTCTGTAGAAGGATGGCCGAGGGTGACGGATGTGCCTGATAAGATATAGAGACAGAGGCTGTCTCTTCCTGATGAGAGGGGCGTCATTGATACATTCCTCTTGTAATATAAAATGAATAAAGATTGAAAATATCAGAGCACTTAGTCATCTTGCTGCGGAACCTCATTTGTTGATAATGTATCTTATCATGCATCTGCGGCCTGAGAGGGTTGTACCATTCAGGTGCGACGGAGTACCATGTCTTTCCAATATAGGGATACCCAAATGTCTGATTACCTTAAAAAGTTTGTATATATTTTGACAAAACGAGATACGGGGAGCGTAGGAATTCCGATATCGCCAGGGATCCCATTAACGAAGCTTATCGCCACTGAATACCAAATATCTTCAGTGGTTGCTTTCTTCCATGAGTTGTACTCTCACGAACATTTTCCAGGTATATGCGAGGATGGCCTGGCTATGTTAGGAGAAGTATGTAATGCAACAGATTTTTTTTTCTTGCCTTTAGCATCTAGAGCAAGGAGCTCGTACTGGAAGGTATTTTGGTTCTCAGGTTTGACCATATGTACCCTAACGATGCCCGAATTGAGAGGCCCTTCGACCTGCAATCTCAGTTAAAACGCAGGGTCCTCATTGTTGATGCTGACGCACGTACATGGAAGCGCATCTTTAAATGCTCGCGGCCAAACTTATCTTTCTCAATGGTGGCCCTTGTTCGGATTCAGTGGGCGCTCAGCAAAAACGAGCTGTCGAATCATACGCGATTGGCCTGTTCCTTACCCATTTATTCAACGTTGTTTCGCCATATGCCTTAATCATGTTTCTATTGCCGAGGAGGTCAATACAGTGTGGATCATCCTTGATACGGTCGACGGCCTTGTCAAATTGCACGGTCTTGCTATTTGGGGAGAACACATCGAGATATAGGAATGTAATGACACCTCCCTACTCATCTGTTAGCAAATTAATTTGAAGCCTGCGTGAAGGTATCTGACCGCCATGACCGCTCCAACCACTATGAGTAGGAAGTTGAACGACTGTTGCGTGGCTCGAGCGACTCTCTCGCTTCCGCTAAGCTCAGACCACCGGAGTCTTCCATCATCGGAGATGACTGTAACCTGCTTCCTCGCGCTTTTGGGGCTCGATCCTGTATTTCGTCCTAAGCTGCTATGCGTCGCATACTGTCGAGTAGTGTTACCCGAAAGAATAGGAGAGAAAATAACGACTGATCGCTTCGCCAGCCGTAGAGAGGAAAGACTAGTGAACGGGAGATGGCGATACATGATGGAGCTCCTCATACTAGATGCCAGCTACATCGATCCCTGACGCTGTGCAAGTGGTATAGAAACGATAGTGCTCTCTGTAAGCATAGAGGAACGTTATCGGGAAACAAACCCACTGATAAGGGTGGGTCCATGACAAGTCGTTTTTCGTATCATACGAGGAAGATGACACTAGTGTATTGTGATTTTTATTGTTTTGGCATTGCGTCACGTAGATGTACACATGGATCTTGATAAATTCAGGATCGCGCGGGGGGGTCGGGATTCTTGACCGATAATGGGTTTTGATATAAGGGAAATATTGATTAGAGACTTGTCAGAACACGATCCTGATTGACTTGATGAATGTGGAGGGTATTTCAAGTAGGTATCTAAATTAATTAATAAAGTGACGGTATGGCAAAGAGTTGATTGCTAGGGAATGATGGCTAATTGGATTTATTTGCAGACTATCTCTTATAGCATCGCAGGATGGATGATATCAATTGGGGGCTTCCCTGTTTCCTGCAGAAAGATCCGATGATGCCTCACTACACAAGTTGTAGGTAGATTGCTTTGAACAAAGCTACACGAGAATGAGACGCGGGCGCCCAGCGATTTTCAGTGGCTGCCATCTCAAGCTACTCCCACAGGCATTCTGTAGCCCCCTGCTATATCACTGGCTCCTTCGACGCTTTTGAGTCTTTGCTTGTCATTTCCGACCCCAGAGGTATCTTCCGGCTTCTCCACTCCTCGGAACTTGGTCCAATGGCGCCCGCGATTTTTCAAGTTTAATGGGGCGGAAACCACAATAAAGGAGAATGGTGAGTTATTCCTAATTTAGTAACGAACTGACTTGGACGCCTATGTTATAGATATTTATATAGGCTCACTGTCCGAGATGAATTTGGCTCTTGCCCTTTTTTTCTGCGGAACGGCTTGAGGCTAGCGACATAGCCGAGTCCCTGGAGCTTATTCGAAATCGGCGTGGAGGGGAAGGTGGATGGAATTTCTATTATTTCCTAACGAATGACTCGGCCACGGAGCAGGCCTTTGAGGGCATGGAATGACCAGTCCAGTGCCTTCTGTGCATGGTCCACTCATAAAGGGCCTTAGGGTAAGTCCCCCGTATTAAAGCATATGATCAATGCCCTACGTATACGGCGTTCTGAGGCCTAGTTGTACGGAATCCATTGAAGCTGCTCTAGTGGTAGCGGATGATAAGGCTTATTATACCAAGAAGAGTTGGAAGAATTGCGCTCGATCATGGGCTTGATCTGTTCACGATTCTATTCCTCTTCTCGCACAAGTAAGTAACTTTATATAGTTCATAACTATATATAAGGCAGCTGGCCGCTGATTTCACCACTACACTACACGCCAAGTGTCCAATAAATGACCATGGTAGGTTATTCGGTTGGCGTGCTCTATACTAATAGATCAGGACCCAATTTCTGGAATCAGGAACAGTAGAGGCAGCGGGTTTAATTCACTATACAACCAACCCGTACATAATTTTAGCTGGCATAATAATATAGTTTTATCCGTCAGTAAGACCTTTACTGGCAACCTTACTACGTAGATATAGAATGCAACTGCACTGATGTTACCATTACAGTATCTTAATTCATGATATGGCTCTCGCACATACCCCTACTTCGGATCGATTGGTAAATGGGTTGAGAACAGTTACTGCAAATCATGATTGATTTCACATATCTTCAGATCAGGGCTTCTATCCAATTTAAAAAGGAGACCACTACAGTTCTGCCCATCGGTTGAGCGAAACCAGAACTACTAGGGATTTAGGCCATGGTCGGCTGCGAAGTTATCTCCCATTTACTCGTTTCCGTTTGGGTATGCTAGCCGTTAAAGGTATAGCAGGCCCAACGTGACGGAAACGGATCTCCTGTTCGGTTGGGCAGGGAGTTCCGTTTGGGTGGCCGGAATCAGTGGCGGCAACCGCGCGTACACCGTACACCGCTTTCCACAATGGAGTTATCGGAACTCCGAGAACTTCAATTTTACAATCGGTATTTAAAAGGTCCGTTTGTACTAAAAGTTGTATTCCGTTGGTAACAGCCCTGGGTTGCTGACCTCAATGCATCATCCACCAACGATAATTATAAACAATGGTCTCCAGCCATATATACAAATTAATATTCCAACTGGCAACCACTAGTATTTCATGATTCGTCACTCGCTTGTTCATTTCTCATTACTATAATAGACCAATTTACTACTGGCGGCATCGAGTCTGATAGCAATCTTGCCTGCCAGGATCTTGACGATTTAATAGAGCATCATGCCTTACTAGTGCATGCGGCGCTTATACAAACCATTGGTCGTGTTGACAAACGCATTTTTGGCCTGTCTACTGGCGTACAGCTATCGGGAAGACAGTGCCAACATGCTTGAAGACGAGACGTATACAGCATGGCTTCGAGATAGCCACCATCAGAATATACCCAATATTTTTCGACTATCTAAAGATACGTTCGAAGCTCTATTAGCTTGGTTTCTACAATATATAGAAAAGAATAACAATCTGGGTCAACGGAGCAATAGCTGCCGTGGAGCAGCACAGTGTAAAGGGGTGATACCCTAATATTTGATCTCGGACCTATAGGTCCTCAATTACGTTATATGTCATGTGACGTACTGCCACTTAGTTCTGTATTCCGTAGAACTCTGACTTTCTTTTGTTCTTCAACGATTCCTTTTGTATTTTAGCCTACGATAGGTCAATAAAAGGTTTAACCCTTTACACACAGAAGCTATTTATTTTTCTTTATGTTATTTGTCAAGGTGCCTCTTTCCACGCTGCCTGTGATCGCTTCCAGTGCTCGTCATCAACTATCAGTCAAATCTTCCATGAGGTCCTTGATGCGATGTTGGTGCTGCATAAAGAAGCAGTCAAGTCGCCATCAGATGAGACGCCGGCTCGCATTGCGCAGGACCCTAAAATGCACACATTTAAAGACTTGCGTTGGAGCACTTGGATGGCACGCACATTCCTATTTCAGTGCCGCCTCGGCATCCTAATCCCTGGAGAAACAGAAAAGGGTGGATTTCACAGAATGTTCTTGGGGTGGTAGACTTCGACATGAACTTTCTTTATGTTCTGCCTGGGTGGGAGGGATCTGCCCATGATTCGAGGGTGTTTGATCACGCTGTTTCCAATGGTTTCGCTCCACCACTAGGGAAATACTATCTGGGAGGCGCCGTATACTCGAACCGCGTGTACTGTGTAATTATTGGAAGCATGCTATCGGGAGTAAACGGTGGTCTCTATCGGGTTATATTAGGAAAGGTGGCTGCGCCTATTTTTCTGCCCGCACTTTCCCTTCCTGACCCAAACGGAAATGGCGCCCCACATAACGTAACTCCGAAGCCGAACATGGCCTTAGGCGATTAGGTACTAACTATCATCGTTAGGTGGGGATGAGCTAGAGAGAATTCGGTTACGCGGCATTTTGGTACACAGACCTTATGAGCAGATTATATAAGCTAGTTAGGTCAGGAACTATCATATGATAAAAGTACAGGAGTTGGATCGGGTAATCCGAACCTATAGAGGAGAGCGAGGAGATAGAGAGGTATAGATGCTGGTATGACTCGAAATTTTGTTACTTCTAGAACAACTTATTTCTTATCAAACTATATACAAATCCACCTCATCATCTTTACCTCAGCATCTCAGCCGTCCACGTCACCTTCATTTCATCAATCAATAATGGGTGCTAGAACGGCCAGCTGCTGGCTCACGAATACAGAGCTTTTATTTCAGCCTCGAAATCGAATTTCTGTGCTGCTTCCCTTTCAGGCTTGTTCAAACATTTCATCCCAATTGACCAGCCCAATTAAAGAAACGTCCCACAGCATTAAGTACGAAGGAAGGCTAATCTTGGGAGAGATATATATCGTCCCTCTCCTTCTATGTCATCCTGTTACTGACTGGTTTTAGGAGAAATCTCTTCACGCTTAGTCAGGGTGGTGTGTCAATCTCCAACGCTCCTTTGAGTATTACTCAAAGGCCCGTAGCTTCATGTATACGGGCTTGATTCCCGTTGCAAATTAAATCCTAGGTTCTGCTGGAAACTAATAGTCAAGTAGGCCCTCATTCTCATAGAGCTCAGCCCGATAGCCATGTGAATAACGCCCATATCAAGCATGGCACCTATTCTATTGGATTTGCTAGTCGGCCCCAATCGCGAGAAGCACGAATTTCACCGATCACGTGTTTTTCTAGATGCTCGAAGCCCCTGGGCGCTGAAGATTTGAAGATGTATTCTACTGGAAGCGGCCGTTCTCGCCGCGCTTTTATTGCCCTCGGGAGTAATTTAGGAGATCGTATTGATGCGATTGAGAGGGCGTGTCTTGAAATGGAGAACGCAGGTGTCGGAATCAAAAGAACGAGCTCCCTCTTTGAAACAGCGCCTATGTACGTTCTGGATCAAGACCCGTTTATCAACGGAGTCTGTGAGGTTGGTCAAGGCATTTCCCCATCAGCTTTTCTATACCCACTTAACTCTTTGTTCTTAGGTTGAGACCACTTTAGAACCGATGGAGCTATTAGATACCCTTCAATCAATCGAGACTAAATTGGGAAGATATAAAATGATTGACAAAGGACCGCGAGCCATTGATCTTGATATCCTCTTATATGATAATGAAATTGTCTCGCATCCCCGTCTTACTATCCCCCATAAGCTGATGCTTGAACGGGAGTTTGTGCTTAAGCCACTTTGCCAGTATGCCCGCCCGATCCTATCACAAGCGCTGTCAGCCAATCTGCACTAACCAATAATAGACTCATTCCACACGGACGGCCACCCCTTTTGGACGCAAACCAGACTTACCTTTCTCATCTACAGTCCTTGCCTCCGTCAGAGAGAACACCTATTGTCACAACTGCCATATCGTCTTCCCTTCCACCTTTGTGCCCTTCACTCCCTATGCGTCGAACCCACATCATGGCTATTTTGAACTTGACACCAGACTCCTTCTCCGATGGTGGGAAAATGCTCCCTACTGACCTCTCCCTCCTGGCATCCACAGTCCGCAACTTCATTTTGTCAGGGGCAACCATGATTGACATAGGCGGACAGAGCACTCGTCCTGGCGCTGTCCCGGTCGGCGAGGAAGAGGAACTATCCCGAGTCATACCTGCTATAAGGCACATTCGCACATCCGTCCCTGAAGCGTCGCGAATTGCCATCAGCGTTGACACGTATCGTGCGCGTGTAGCGGCCGAGGCCTGCGCAGCTGGCGCAGACATCATTAATGACGTGTCCGCAGGCACCCTCGACCCGGAGATGCTTCCGACAATGGCCCGGATGGGCAAGTCCGTTATCCTGATGCACATGCGAGGTGACCCGAGAATCATGACAAAGCTCGCCCATTACCCAGGCGGCGTCATCCCGGAGGTGGGTTCAGAGCTCCTGGCCCGCGTCCAGGCGGCACAGGAAGCTGGTATCCGTCGCTGGCGCATCATTCTCGACCCGGGAATTGGTTTTGCGAAAACTCGGCTGCATGATCTTACATTGCTGCGCGAGATGAACCGACTGGTGACTGACATCAAGGGCTTGGATAATTTCCCCTGGACTGTAGGGGCGAGTCGAAAAAGGTTCATGGGTGGGATTACAGGCGTAGACGAGCCAAGCGAAAGGATCTGGGGCACCGCCACCGCAGTAACAGCGAGCATTGCCGCAGGTGCAGATATCGTACGAGTACACGATGCTGCGGAGATGTCCCAGGTGGCCAAGATGGCAGATGCTATCTATCGTGTCTAATTACGAATGAAAGAAAACAAGTTTTATCTTGACTAAAATTACGAGTTTACAGTACAGGGCTTCTCAGGTTAAAATATATACACAGCTTCGGAGCAGCTCACTCTAATAAGATTTGCAGTAGGGAAACCGTGCGTGGATGATTTGGGATTCAAGATGTATCGAAACCGTGAAATCATTGCAATGGAATTTGAGGTGTGAACACACGTAAGTACTCGTTATAGAATGCCTACGGGCTGTGGGATGATAATGCCCTCTCCCCTGAGTTAAGGCGGTGGATGAATAATAACTAAGGATGAAGTAGTCCGGCTGCTAATGCTGTGATGGAAGATTGTAGATCGGGAATGGTCATTCTGAGCCGAGAGAGGAAGGGGTAATGCGACAACGGGGTTGAAACCTGATCAATCCATTTTGGCGGAAGATATTCCTACCCAGAAGTGTATCGCCTCGCCGAGGAGGAGGGGAACAAAAAAGAAATACGCGGACTTGGTCTCTGTAATTGGGATCGGTCTAATCTTTGTTTTCAGAGACCACTCAACTATTGAGGTAGCTTCGGATGGCGCCTGTAGTAGCATTTCTCGTCAGTGGCGAGCATGGAACTAGAGGTTTATAACTTCTACTCAAAGAGCCACACTTGCCTTGCAGTTTGCTTGCCCCTTCACCAAGCATATGGGTGAGATTTTCGAGGTCATCCCCAGCAGTGATTCCGAAACGTCTAATGAAATCCTTTGCGGCAGTCTCAAGATCTCCGTAACCACCATACTCGTCCGCAGTAGGGAAGCTATCTTCAGGCCGACCGAAGTATGCATTGCTAGAGATAGCCGTTGCACCTTCGAAATTTTGAAGGCGGGCCTTGGCTTCTGCCTGTACGGCTGCGTCGAACTTATCTCGACCAAAGAACTCATCCGAAGAGATGCCCTTCTGATTACCAAATCGGGACCTTGTCTGCTCCAACTCCTCCTCTATTGATAGAATTAGCCTCACTTTGGCTCACGGTGGAATGGCAGCATACCATCAGCAATAGATTGTGTAGAATCGGTAGCACCAAAACTCGGCTTCTTAGGCGCTTGCTTGGACGTTTGTCCGAAGCCTAGTCGTCCAATTCCCATACCAAGACGTTCCATCTCGCTTGAGCTTCGCTGATGAGTTTTGCTGATGGCTCCGAATCCTGCCTGGGTGGGACTGATTGGTGTGGGCGAAACAAGCTTGCTGGTAGAGGAAGTGGAAGTAACCGCCTTTGCCTTGGCGTTGGCCTCAGCCTCAGCCTGTTCCGCTTCAGGATCGTAACCAAGCTTCTCAATACGCTCGGCCTCCTCTTTCGCTTTTCTTTCTGCCTCATCGAAATTAATATCCCCACTCACCACCTTTTTAACTCCGAGTTTCTGCGTCTTCTTTATGCCTAATACACTAGTCTTCTTTGCAGTAGCGGCAGCAGGTCCTTTGCGAACCACGGAGCTAGGTCGAATGGCCGCAGGGGGTGGAGAGGAGCTGTCGCCCTCTGGATTTGCAAGCGACGACTTAGGTCGCATGGCGCCATTACCATTCACTCCGGGAGCGAGGAATGGAGACCCTGTCCGGCCAACCACCGGAGGTGTGCCAGCCCGTGAGGGAGGATTACTAGGACGTTTGATTGAAGGTTTGTCCCATGAAGAGAAGAAATCATCATCAGTGTCACAGGGCGGGGTAGGTGTCTCGTCGTTCGAAGTGCTGGGGCCAACGTCAGTCACAACGACTTCATCGGGACTCCTGTAATACAAGGTTAATACGTATTATTCCTTAAGGAGAATGAGGCGCGTACTCTTGGGTGTCGACGGCTGCCCGCCTTTTCAACTCTTCCTTATATTTTACCGCGGCGTTGGACGTGTACTTAACCTTAATGTCTTTACTGGCAAGGGCGGCAGATCCCCCATGTGACTGAAAGAACTTCGTAGCAGATTCATTGCCGCCAACTTTCATCAATCGAAGTTGATCCCACTGCCATTCTATGTCTCCGGTCAGCGCAATACGAAAATATAGAACTCGTAGGTTGCAGCGTACGGTCTAAGGTAGTCGATCGAACGAAGGAAATATGGACACCGAGACTCCGGTGATGAGCTGAGCAGTCGAGGCAAAGATAAATCCCAAACGGAACGGACGACCAAGTTGGATTCTTTGAACCACAGTCAAAACATATCTGTAATCGAGTTAGGTAGGTTGCGACGTAGAAACTGTGCGAAAAAGGAAGCAGCGCACTTTATTTGCGGGTTTGGTCTTGAGTTTTTCGAATATTCTCTGGGATTGTGTCTTGCTGGCACTCATAGTGAATAGAAATGATAAATATTAAGAACAGGGAAATATAAGAAGATTTTTGGTCTCGGGAAATGGAAATTGGAACGCACAAGGAAGTATGTATGTAGAGTAGTGGTCGGATTTCAGGCCTGAACGAACTCCCCGCAAAGGGACAACTGTCAGCAACTACCTAAACTCTAGGATTAGTAAACATGTAAAATAGAACAGGTTACCGAGAGGTACATGTACACCTCGCGTATACTACTTATATGATATGATATCATCTGGTAGTATGTATATGGATGTACCTAGTGTCTAAAAAACGGTGCAATTCAACCTCACTATTAAAAGACAATAGGCTCTTCACGCTAAAGTATTGTTATTATTACCTTTTATGTATTACATATAGTTATCATTTACAAGTAGTAACCCGTGACACGTTGATGCAAATGGATCATAATGGATAACCAGTTTATCCGTTAACCCAGTTTGGTACATCAAAACTACAAATCATCATGTGACCAAATGGGGGGAGCCAAGCCTATGAAAGTGCATTTTAGGGTCTGCAATCTTTGGTATTTCCACAACCACCAGCAGTGGGTGGTGATATTAGAAATTTGGAGAACGACAGTTTGCAAATTTTTGTGAGCTGATTCTAGTGCTATTTTTTCCTTACAATAAATGGTGAACTGACTAAAGTAGTGCCTCAAATCCCCATATAAATCTTTATCCTCACCGTTGTTACGAACTCTCAATAAACAAACTAACAATTCTGGATATAATTACAGTGTTGTGGTTAAAGTACGTCCGAGGCCAATAACAGCTGAACCAAACCGATCGATTTTAGCGTGTATGCGACCTACTAGACTCAAGACCCCAATTTCAGACTATTTATCTGAAATAACGTATAGTAAAAGTAGTTCAATAACTTTTTTCTGAGATTTGTATGCAAACGGTTGGGATTGCACATCATATATATCAATCGCTATCTATTAAGCCACTCAGTACTACACTGAGTAGCCTAAGTTTCTCTTTCGTAGTTGAGTGGTTTATTGATTTGATATTCCTCTTTGTGCTTTTGATAGCTCGCTTTCTGCTGGTACAGTACATTCAAGACTACTGCAACCATGCGGCTTCTCTCCGCCTCCTTCCATTCGAGTTTGGGTTCCCAATTGGGTACCTGTCCTCCTGCATTTGGATCATCTAACTGCCATTTATCGTTTTCCATAGTATCAGTAATTTGAACCTCAGCGATTTCAATTCCCCGCTTCTTTGCTTCATGCCCTTTCATACATGCCTTGACGGGAAGCGACTGCCCTTGATGGCTACATAACGCTCACACAGGCCCTAGGCCATTTTCAACAGAAACCCTACTTCCGCGTTTTCAAGTTGCGAGCGCGCACCGACCCACGAGTGCTTCTTCGTCAAGGGAATCTCCCTGTAGATCTTAAACCCACTAGAACCGCTTGAGACCGAGAAGGCTCCCTTGTCAAGTTCATCGCGAGGAATTGCCTCTGGGGTTGCCCTTATCGCCTAGAGCAGTGTTCAGTTTAGGGTAGGAGTCTTGTCTTGAACTGAACTGAATTGAAGTGAGATGGCTAAACTGCCCTAGTGGGATTAGTGGGTCACGTGTCTAACGGTCCTAATGAATGGATATTATCTATCTATATGGCACTTTACCCTACATTGGCATACGGAATCTTGTCTATTGGTAGCTTCCTTAAATCCTCCGCCATGACTAGTCCTCAGTATCGCTTCCTCGTCGCTAATCGATAATGCCCATCTCATCCCAACGACTTAGAACGTTAACTCAGGTAAGCAGACAGAATACATTCCCGATAGTATGTCCTCTTGAGTCTTGATACTCTCCCCCTCCAGCTTCCGATGATATTTGATTTCCTAGCACCCTACTTGTTGCCCTAGGGCATCCCAGCTTCTGCCCAGAACTGAACTAAATCCGGGGTACTATCACAGGGTCAGGGCAGGGTATCTGGACGGGATCTACTATTAGACTCTGTCGGCGGTAGTCTTGTATTCGCACCACATCCTAGATGCGGTACCCTTCCGGGCACACCAAGTCTGAGGTGCGGGGTTGTTGTGCGCCAAATGACTTGTTGCAGGAGTCTGATGGCCATGGCCTTCGGGCACCGTGATGTTGTGCGGATAATCTATATATTGCACTTGGCCTTTTGCCTTAAATGTATCCTATAATAATTATTAATTGCTCAAAGATTTACTAGACTGTGGCCTCATCATTGGTGAACCCTGTTGGTGGAATGTCATCTTTGAATGCATCAAAATTGATCCTTATCCGCAACCTAAGGAAGTTAAGAAAAACCAATGAGGTTAAGACCGCAGAGATTTGGATGTTATTTGAGTATGGGATGAAACGTTATACCTGAGCGTATTTTTGACGATGCAAGGCTTGGCCCTGATGCTGAGCGTTATACGGATACAAAAACACCCGGAATTTATATTAATCCGTGCCGTATTTTTGTACTGTACTGTCAGATACACTCCGGTAATACATACATTCGGGTAAGAAGGCCTTGATGTAAATAAAATTCATACCAAGGCGCTGTTTATGCCGAGGTCTTATGATGATACTGTAGGATACCACCTGCATTATGTGGACTAGTTTGGTTGTTATGGCTTACCTTAACTATATATTATATTTGCTATGATAGTATCAGTAAAGATTCAGTTCTTAAGAGTTGTAGAAGCTGTCAGTGGGTTAACCTTGCTAGTATGAACAAGTAGTTTAATATATATGTACCTACCCTAATATCTATGTAGTGTTGTATGGGTTACGTATACCTTATAGGAATAGACTATATAGTTATGCATATATATTTGTTGACATCAGTGTACTATTTAAAGCATGCTTCAAAACCCTGGGAGATTAACGTCCCTAACGTGCTTAGGTAGGTACTGAACTTCTGCCTTGTAGGAAAGAGGAAGGTGCCTTTCGCTGTTCTACATCTATACAATACTTGGGCATGCGACTACTAGATTTCCTGAAAGCTTTAATTGGACATATATACAAGCTAGACACATTTCTATACTATATATATATACACTGTATATGTATACTAGGATATAACTACTCTAAGGCAGTGCAGTTATGCCTATTCGTGGGATGTATAAAATAGGTGCGGTATGATTGCTATAGCTACTAGTATCTAACACCCATATCTGCATATATATACATTGGGTTAGAGGCCCTGGGGGAGGCAGAAGAAGAGGGAGTATAGGTGGGGAGGGTAGCCTGCAGATGATTGATGCTGAGCTGGTGGGATGGGCCTATGGGGTGTTGGTCATAGCCGAAAGGCTAGATATAGACAATAAACATGTATTACTAAACACACTGCCTTTAAGAACATTACCTCCAGGTGTGACGTTGGATCCCAGATTCACCAATGGAATGCCTCTATTTCCATCGATATAACTATGTAGGTACTGTAGCTAGTTGCTGTAGGGGCCGGGTGAATCCGACCACGCCGCGTTCCGGTAATAATGGCGACATCAATGGTAGTTGCATACTATATTACTGCTTATAGCTATGGGTAGCTTAAAGGCAGCTTATTAAATGGAAGTAAGGCCTTGAGAATGGTACCAAAATTGTGACAAACATAGTGAATAATAGTTAGAGCCTACATGTGCTATCAAGCCAAACTCGATCATGACATTTGATATCTACGTAGTAAGGTTGCCAGGAAGGGTCTTACTGACGGATGAAACTATATTATTACGCCAGCTAAATTTATGTATAGGTTGGTTGTATAGTTAATTAAACCTACTGCCTGTTCCTGATTCTAGGAATTGGTATCCTGATCTATTAGTATAGAGCACGCTAACTGAATAACCCACCACATTCATTGGACATTTAGCGTGTAGTACAGTGATAAAGTTAGCGGCCAGCTGCCTTACATATAGTTATGAACTATATAAAGTTACTTACCTGTATGAGAAGAGGCATAGAATTGTGAACACATCAAGCCCATGATCGAATGCAATTCTTCCGATATTTCTCGATATAGGCCTTATCATCTGCTACAACTACTAAAAGTAGCTTCAATAGATTCCATACAACCGGCTTCAGATCGCCGTATACATAGGGCATTGATCATGTGCTTTACGCAGGGGACTTGCCCAATTTCCTCGTTAAGGTTCTTTGCGAGTGAACCATGCACAGAAGGCACTGGACTGGTCGTTCCATGCCCTCAAAGGCCTCATATCATAGAACCCTTTCTGCTCCGAGGCCGAATCATTTGTTAGGAAATAATGGAAATTGCATCCACCTTCCCCTCCACGCCGATCTCGAATAAGCTTTAGGGGATTCGACTACGACGCTTGCCTCGAGCCGTTCTGTAAAAAAATGGGCACAAGGAGCCCAAGAGCCAAACTCAACTCGGACAGTGAGTCTATATAAATATTTATAACATAGGCATCCAAGTTAGTTCATTTCTAAATTGGTCAGGAACTTGGAAATAACTCACTATTCTCCTTTATTATCGTTTTCCGCCTCATTAAACTTGAAAAATTGCTGGCGCCATTGGACCAGATTCAGAGGAATGGAGAGGCCGGGAGATATCTCTGGAGTCAGAGATGAAAAGCAAGAGCTCAAAGAAAAGGTCGAAGGCGCCGGACAGATGTAGCAGGGGACTACAGCAAACCTGCAGGAGTAGCTTCAGATGGCAGCCACTGAAAATCGCTGGCCGCCCGCGTCTCATTTTCGCTATCATCATCGGATCTTTCTGCAGGAGGCAGGGAAACCACCATTGATTATCGTCCATCCTGCAGTGCTATAAGAGTGATAATCTGGAAATAAATCCAATTAGCTGTTATTCCCTAGCAATTGACTCTTTGCCATACCGTCACTTTATTAATTAGTTCAGATACCTACTTGAAATGCCCTGCATATCGTTAGCATTCATCAAGTCAATCAAAATCGTGTTCTCACAAGCCTTCTAATTGATATTCCCCCTGTATCGAAACCCATTATCGGTCAATAATCCATCCTGAATCTGTCGGGATCCATGTATACATCTACGATCCGGACGCAATGCCCAACAATAAAAATTACAATACACTAGTGTCATCTTCTCCGTATGATACGAAAAACGACTTTTCAGTGCGGTTGTATCCCGGATAACGCTCCCGCTAGTACCAGACTACTGGGCCCCCGACTGGATGGGCCGAGGGAATAGTGTTTGTTAGATGTCCGCCACAAGCATAACTACGGGGCTAATAACTTTCAACCGAGGCCCAACACTAGGTAGTATGAGTGTATAAATAATTCATGAGACCTGCCTGGACTACCTAATATATCATAACAATAAAGCATATATGAAAGAGGATCACGTCGCAGTTCTCCTATTGTCTCGTTACCATTTCTGCCAGCTTCTCGAGAATAAGTTAGTTGTCCTGTTCTACGATGGCGTCCCAACGTAAGTTCCTGCTTCCGCTCACTATCCTGTCATTGCCCGTATCTCTTCAGATCGGCGCCCGGCTAGCGGCTGACTGTGAGATGGCAGAAGAAATCAGCACTCCCATCACCGACTTATTTGGGATTAAGCACCCGGTCCTGTTGGCGGGTATGAACGTGGCTGCTGGTCCCAAATTGGCGGCAGCGGTCACAAACGCAGGTGGTTTGGGTGTTATTGGTGGTGTCGGTTATACCCCGGAAATGCTGAATGACCAGATTGCAGAACTTAAAAGCTTCTTGGATGACAAAAATGCACCTTTCGGAGTTGATTTGCTACTGCCACAGGTGGGAGGGCACGCACGGAAAACTAAGTTCGAAGCCTTGCTTTGGGCTATTGCTCTGCAACGCTAACATGTTCCCAGCCATGATTACACCAAAGGAAAGCTAAACGAGCTCATTGATATTATCATTGAGAGCGGTTCCAAGCTCTTTGTCAGCGCTGTTGGCGTCGCTCCCAGATATATCGTCGACAAGCTTCACCGTGCTGGCGTCCTTTACATGAATATGATTGGCCACCCCAAGCACGTTCAGAAGGCTATCGATGCCGGAGCTGATATCATCTGCGCCCAAGGAGGTGAAGGCGGCGGACATACTGGTCATGTGCCCACAACAATTCTCATTCCAACTGTGGCAAAGCTGGTAGAAGGCAAGAAGAGTCCATTGACCGGTCAACCCGTGCAGGTCGTTGCTGCAGGAGGCTTGTTCAATGGCCAGTCTCTCGCCGCGGCACTGATGCTCGGTGCGTCAGCCGTATGGATTGGCACCCGTTTCATTTTGGCAGATGAGGCTGGCGCGCCAAAGGCACATCAGGAGGCGGTACGAACTGCCGGGTTCGATGACACAATCCGAACTATAATTTTCACGGTATTTCACTCATCCTGTCTTGATCTCTGGCTCCCTTGTAGCTAAAGACTTGATAGGGTCGTCCCCTACGGGTCCGAAATAATACTTACATCCAGAATTGGGAAGAGGGGCGCCAAGAGGAGATAAAAGAGCTCACTTCTAAAGGCGTTATACCTGTTGAACATGATTTAGAAAATATGGGAGATGATATTGACGAAGAGACTTTCGAGAATGCTCGGCCATTCTTGATGGGCAAGGTGGCTGCAGTAGTCAACGAAAAGAAACCCGCCAAGGCAATCGTTGATGAACTTGTCATAGACGCAGTAGCCTGGCTCAAGAAGGGAAACCGTATGATTGCCAAGCTTTAGATCGTTCTTTCACCAATATCTCTCCATCCCTCTCTTCCTCTGCCGTTCTATCGGCCGTAATAGTGATTATATACGCGACCTGGGAACTCCGGCATTATTTTATACATGCATCAATGAAATGTACATACATATACCTCATCTCGCCATTGATTTCTCTCCCGTTGGGCCTTCCTAGAGTTCTTCCCTTTGGTTCGCTAAAGTTTACGAACACCTGTTAGCTAACGCGAAGATTCTAAGTATGTAGCCATTCGGTTCAGTAGTATTGATGGGTTCATGGAACCGGCATGCTTCGTTAATTAAATGAGCCATTATTGATTCAAACTAAATACATTTAGCTAAACAAACTTACTTCCTCCGGTCCCGAATTCAATGTTCATTTGAATTAAATGAACCCGATGAAAAAAAATTGCCTGCATCATACGGGCATGAATTTGCTGACTAATAAGGCAATCCAAATCTCAACAAATGTAAGTTGAGATTATAAAGGTTACTGGGAGTGTACCGGATCAGCTTTGTGTACAGGACACCCCTCAACCGGATTACTTCTCCATCGCCCGCTCGAGGTACTAGCGACCAGTCACTAGAATAGACTTTCAGGTTTAAACCCGACAAATATTACAGATGGTCCAAGACCGGTTCGATCTTTCTCTCGCTTAAATGGACACAGCCTTTTCAACCATAAAGACCATAGACGCCACGAGGGCCACGACGGACAGGATAGTCGCTTGGGCTAGACCGGGAGAGAGTATGCAGGAGAGAGGGAGACTCGGAAGAAAGGAATGCAAGATATTTTCTTTTTCTGGCGCAGAGAAAGATTCATAAATATCAATGAAATGCCCTAATACCCATGCGATTGCTATGAAGCTTCCGGCCCTAGTTCAATGAATAATGAAATTCCTCAACCAAATTCCAACTGACTTCAAAGTGACTTCATTCATCAAGCCTCGAAGTAAACCGAAATTAGACCGCATCTTGCTTTTCCGCACCAAGTAGTAGTAAAATGACCATTATTTCATTTTTATCTTATCGATCGACGGTAAAAATGAATTCCCTACCTCCTCCTAGCAAGATCATATCTTATTGCTTTGCGCCAGTGAATGGAATTCGGATAAGGATTTGGTTGCTCATCGGTTCTGTGGAAACGCACAAAGCATGAGCAATTCTAATCAAATCCTCTTTCTTTTCTTTTTGGAGGGGAGGTAGAAGGAGAGATGGCAGTGATCTTATATATTTTACCTTGACGAAGCCGATATCTGAGGATTTCTCTCGGAAACACTGTGTTTTGATTTCATCCATGTTAGAATTGCTGTAGATAGGTGGTATTCGGAAAACAACTGGATGCTCACCTGACGGCAAACCATTAATCCATATTTCCGGATCAAACCGGCGCGATGCGAGCAAACACGGCTATTCGTTCATCACAAGGCAGAGGAATCTTGCGTTAGTGATTAACCCTGGAAGAGATGGATTTTGAAACTGGAATACAAAGTAGCTTGAAAGAAAATCTTACCACTGGCGGGAGCCTTTGCCGAAGTTCCTTGGCCGACTATACCAAACCGATTCGTGCGACATTTTTACCAAGTGTATGAAACGTGCGATTATCTCGTGAACGACGATAGTAAAAGCTGTCTGGAAGGCGCTGCGTTGGAGAACTTCTTTGTGTGTCTGCGGAAATCCTGTTTAGCGAGCCCTAACCATATTTTACCTCTTTGTTGCCTCAGGCCCTAACGGCTCGGTGAAACCTTCGGTTCCGCGCCCGTGACTTCTACCGTCTTGGACCCACTTTGGCCATGCAACCGGACAGCGACTACTATAAGGACAGTATATCTACTCGAGGAGTTTCTAAAGTGGACTGGATCTGGTCATCCGAATAAAATATCCAGTTATTGTTAACCATTTTCATAACCATATTTAAATATTCGATATGCCATCCCAAAACTACTTTAGGGAGGAAACATAATTGGATCACCGTCACCTATAGTCATGTTACTACTATCTTTCATGTCCTTAATTCTTCAAGTTAAAAGAATCTAAGACAATTAAGAAACCAACAAGGGGGCAGCCCCGGTTTGAAGCACTGTCTCGTGGTGGGCTCCACCTGGGGCCTACGCTTTAGCCGATTCCGGCTCCTCTACACAGCAGTGGTCTGGCCTACAGTAACCCATGATGTGAGATATGGGCTGGAGGCGAAAAGGAGAGGCACCGCCTAGCTGCCTCCTGCAACCCTTGGTAGCGCTCCAAAACAAGTGCCGACGGAAAATCGCTGGCGCCTACAGGCGGGCCCTAGTCAAAGTCCTTGAAAAAGAGATGGCCGTTAGGCCCCCCGGTTAAGTCGGAGGCACACCCGGTGATGAAATTCACGAAGCAGGTATGCGACAGGTTGTGGAGCCGGCATCAACCTGGGAGGGGCCGGTAGCTGCCACGGCTAGCAAACCCGATAGAAGGCCTTCGAAATCAAGCGAGGGAGGCCACGAGGGATCCTGCTAGGGTTTACGAGGCCGAAGCAGAGCAGCATGGCAGGCGACGCGGCGGGCGACAACGGGCAGCCGAAAACCAAGGGGGCTGAGAACCGGTGGATACGAAAACACTGGTGGACGTCTGGCGGAGGGCAAGGTGGAAGGAGCAGTGGGAGCGAGCTTCTAAGGGGATGCAGGTCTAGTGTGGCGGACCCTGTGGATGATATGCATCGTGAGGTTTTTCCCTAGTAGTTATGACTTTCTGATAATCTAGACTACCATGCCAGCGTCTAGCGGTTTTAATTGTGATGCTAATAAAGGACTATTAACTTGTGGCCCATTAAATTAATCTTGATAGCTCTCTTCCCAGAGTTGCTTAACGGATTTTTGTATCTAACCAGGATGCCTTCTGCGAGTTAGGGTGCCGCTACTAAACCCAGCTCCACTTGCGAGTTGGTTGAAGCACTTCTACATCATAGTAAGCTGCACTATCGTTAACAAGGCCGTGATAGTGCTTGCATTTTTTTTCCAAGGCACATTTTGAAGCGGGCCTCCAAACAGATATCTCGGGAGAGCTTGTGTTCCGCTGCCTTAAGGCTGGGAAGTCTTGAACAGCCCGCGAAGTGTTTGCAAGTTTGAAGTCCGAGTAGACAACCATTTGCCGAGATGATCATCGTTTCCCTGGCTATGCATTGTTGCTTCGTGGTAACATCTGAGGGCAGTGTGAAGTTTTTCAAGGATCAGCTAGTCATGGGAGTGAGGCTTCACAAGTTCCAATGTCGTATCCACATATATACTGTTGAATCCTCTTGTCTAGAGACCTCGCTTTCGCCAGATCCGTGGCTTCCTCAATATCTTCATATCTTTCTCTCGACCACATTTTTTGTATTCCTACCGAGCAAGAAAGCATTTGCAATAAGATTGATCACATGTGGCAAGCAGCAGAGTCTTCGAATCGAGCTTGGGAAGAAGGAAATCGACGGCAGTATCGTTGGAGGAAGCATTGTCTAAGACAAAGAAACCAACTTGCCCCCGGATTCTGTATTCCCTGATTCCTTGGAATACCAACTCCGCCATATTTTCGCCAGAATCACCTCTATTTATATGCCGGAAGCTGTGTTTGCCGATGGTCATTCGAATCAATGAAATGAGTGACAACTTCATGCTTGGACCGAAAATGAGCATGAATGGAAGAGGTTCCATTGATAACAAGAGGCTTATACTTTGTGTCGACTCTCTCGTTAAGACATAATTGACGGTAGTAGTGCTTGGTCTCCTTATCAACATAGACGATTTCATAGCCGTGATCCTAGACGTAGGAAACCTTCTTTCGTTTGCTGGCTAGATCCTCTGCTTTGTAGTCTTTCCGGCCGTGAATTTCAATGGATATTACATCGGCAGCAAGATTACTGCCGTCGGGAAGGGGAGAACTCGAAGGAGACCCAATTCGAATCGCAACATCCGGTGACTTAGTTGGCATCTTGTTCAAGGGTTGGGTTTTGTTGCTTTCGAGCTCACGGAAGGGGAAACCGCCCTATGACCGGCCTCGACGTCCTTAACCTTAGGGGCCATGTCTAGAATTTAAAGATCAAAAGTATAGAGAGGTATACAAATATAAAATGCTCATCTAGTCCTAGGCTCAATAAGGAGTAGACGTCTACCCCATGAAGACTAACAAGTGAGTAGCTAGAAAGGAAAGGTGACTAGCAAACGACATAAAAACCGCATATGTTTAAGATCGTTGGTCTCTAGAAGACTGGCAGCCAGTCCACCCTCTGGTAATAAATGATTACAAGCAGAAGATATATGCCCCATGCATTGGTGTCAGACGATTCATCGGGAGCGATCTTGACGCTCCATTAAATGCAGCTCTTCCCGAGTTATAGAAGAAGTCGTGGCACATGTACAATCAATCAAGATTCGAAGATGGCTTGGGAATTACTGAGCAATCCGATTCTTAGAAACAATGATGAGATCGGGATGGTCGGTGTGGTGAATAGTTGAGTCGTAACTGTCATAGCTAACCCAACCCTTAATTGGTACATACTCCCCTAACAACCGCAAAGATCACCCCACGACAAAAAAAAAGGTATGATGGGAGTCTATAGCATTGCTAACAGGGAACCGAAAACATCAAGATTAATATAAACGTAAAGTAACAAAGGGTGTTAGTGCGAGAACTGTGGTTTTTCTAATATGGATAAATGGTAACCGGATATGGTTATCTGCTAAAATCACCATCTAGATCACTACTTCTAGCTGATGCTCAATTTGGCCGAGTGGGTGTTGATAACGAGGAGACCAGAAATACCGATTCGAGATGGCTTCTCACGACTCTTAGACAATAAACAACAGGGTTTCATCCTATACGACATATCAGGGTTCGTCGTAGACCATATGTCGGTCTTTCTGAAGTACAATCTTGCAGTGATCAGCGGGCGGTCCAGAAAGGCCTCATATTTGTTCATTTGGGCTGCAATTGCCTGTCGGTTCATTAGTGAAGGGAGGCAATTCACAGCTAGGGGACTGTCCATAATCCTTGAGGATGGCTCTAAGGACGACTTGTCTATAGATACCTCTTCCGCTGATGATTCTCCCATCGACACATGTAAGGCCTTACCTATGTTCGCTTACAGGACGGCCTCTAGCTACGCTAAGCCACGTGACGCACCTGACCTCCAAATCACTATTATTTTGTATGGGCACCGGCCCGCTCGGCGTCCAAGCCTACTTAGTGTTCTTTTTCGTTATCTCGTGAATAAAATAAAGGCACCAACTGCACAATGACCAGCACCGCCGGGTCGGCAAAGCCTATGTTCCGAGGTAAGAAACGCCCAGCTTACCTGAAAACTTCGTGATTTTCGATTGCCTCTGATATAGACACATCGCACATAACGATACTGAATCATCTGAAACTGAATAAGATTCAGAGAAAGCCATGACATCACAGCTTGATCTCAAACGGCATCAACAAAAATGCCGATATCACAAGAATCGCCCGATTTATTGCAGTGCGAAGACTCGCGATGGCCTCCGTTGTCCCGACTATGCGTCCTCTCGCCAACCTACTATCGATCGTATGCCAATGTGCCGCCGCCACCGGAAACAGTACCTTGAAGCTAGTCATTGCCTTGCTTTAGAACCATGTGGCTACCCTTGCAATGTATTAATTCAATGCAGACCTCTCCCCGAAATGCAATTCTGCGCCGAGCACCTGAAACAGGTCCCGTGCTACTTCCTTGAAAAGCTTCCTCTGGAGATCCGATATGAAATTTACCATCACCTCTTCCCGAGCCAATTTATCCCAGCTGATACAGCGGAGATGAAGAGCTACATCTATCGAAAAAATGGTTCAGCAGCGATCCTCCTAGCCAATCGACAGATCTATCATGAGGCGCGTGTGATTCTTTATCAACAGACTCAGTTTGGGATCCGGATCACAGAGCAAGCAGTTACTATCACCGGCATCTGTCGCCCTCGTATACGGGATACTTCCGGGTTGTCCGTGTTTAGCATTTCAACGCCCACGGAGTTAATTAGGACCTTAAACCAGTCCTTGCACTGTTTAAAGTCCTTATCCTCCTCTGCTTCCTCCTCATCCCCTGCTGCCGCCATAACCACCGATATTTCTGCGTCTGCGATCGCTACTACAGCTGCTGCTACAACTGCTACTACAGGATCCCCGCGGGCCCTGTGGAGAAATTTCCCTGTTAAGGAATCCCTCTGGCGACAGATGCGGTCCTTCCGTATAGAGATCGTCATTCCAGATTTCATCGGGTGGCGTTCCTCTTCAGAAACAGTGCAGGAAAAATTCATTCTCCTTACTGATATGATTCAACGAGTTGTGGAATATTTAGAGATCAATTTCACACAGATTAAGGGCTTGGATATTATTCTTAACCTTTCCCTAATCATTGCACAGCCTCATACCCTTCAGAAATCCCTCATCGAGTCTGTCTTCGTCAGCCTCTACACGATTTGGAGTGCGAAAGGATTCAAACTTTATCTCTCGTTCACATCCAGCCAGGCGACTCCATCTTTATTCGACGTATTAGAGGACCCATGCCATAAGGTTGAAGAGTTTGTCCTTGGCGATTCATCTATCCCTCAAGAAAAACTAGAAGATTTGCGAGCGTGTATCACTCAGCGCCGAAGTCGGGCATTTTCACTCCCAAGAATTCCTCTGTCTAATGGGATCTCTCGGGCAGCCCTATATCAGCTAGAAGCTGTGATCCGAGTCTTCAGACACCCTCTGGTTTCAAGTTTTATCGATGATTCGGTGGAACGAATCCGGGGTGCGCACCACTCAGCAATTATAGCAGAGTATAAACAACATAATCAGGAATTCCGGGGGGCCTGTGACCAGATTATCAAGTTACTTGATATATATACTCAGGAGCAGACCAATATGAGGCTAATTATTACCCAAAACATTCGAGGGATTGGGAATAGCTTTCTACTATCGGAAGGGAGTACAGACGCTACACCTACGGATTCAGCCTAACAGCATTAATACAACTCTATCTATCCATATCATGAGGAATAGAGATATTTGGGGGAAAAAAAAAAAATATATCATAGAAATCAATTCACTTTCAAGCGGAAGTGCCTCTAATATGAAGTAGGTTCCTCGCTCGTGACATCTCTTGTTCTTAATCTAAGGTGATTCTTCCATACTAGTCTTTCGGCCAGTGGCCTTTAATGAGCGCCGCTTCACGTTCACGTTCTCTCCCTCTTTTTTTCTTGACCTCTTGCTAGGGATATCCGCTTCTGGCTGCTGCCTGGTTCACCCGGGTCTTTCAACTCTACCCCTCGTACGATGGACCATTGCCGCGAATAATGAATTAAAATTTGAGGATATTGACGACCGGATCCGGTGTTTATGAGCTGTCAAGCGCTCCCAGGGACTGCAGACCTCTCGTCGCGATTGTTGAACACCAGATCGCTGGCGGTCCATGACGGATACAGGGCGCTGTCGCTATCTACGCCTTGTCCCGGACTAGTGCCTCCTGGCTAGAGGCCTGACACGCTAGTATTCTGTACTGTCAGTACAGCCTGGATCTGCGAATGAGTGTCCTAATTTAGGTGTTTGTTCTGGATCGAGCGCTACTCAGTGCTCTGAAGCTCTGGTAAAAAATGCTTCCGGTGGCCAAAAGCACCCCACTTGGCTGGCCGGTGCCTCTCTAATCATCGATAATGGGGCTTTTTGCTCCCAGGAAGAATGAAAAATCAACCTGCGTAAAAAAAACACGGTAGCACGATGGTGGCCACCCGCCTAGCTACTAACCTACCGGCATGTGGTTTGAGTACTGCTGAGTAAGCTGGGAGCTATACCTTCCACCTATCGTCATATGTATTAAACATAACTTTATGTTATTGAGCTATATAGCTAACTTGAATATGGAACGGTAGGGAAGCATGCGAAAAAAATAAATAAATAAATTACAGTCGGCTGGAGAATACACAATGCACCAAGGAACCCCTTCCACGCATAAATGATTCCTGTGTTTAATTTCCACCTCGCAGATAAGCACCATTGACCGTCTTACCTCTAAACCAAGGTAGCTCAACATGTATTGGGTATTGGACCTAGAATTATAACTCCCTATTTTCATGGTTCCATTTCCATTCCTATAATCAAGATGTCGATCATTTCTACGACACTACCACGTCGGCCATCCCTTTATTTTTCAATGTTTCATTCAACGTTCCTTAGCCAATGTCCAGTTTTTATTAGTTAGGAAAGCACTCTCTTGATCGAGTTTAGATGGTTATTATTTGGTCTATAGAAGAGACCACCTGTATATAATTCGACAAATCTATCTCCTCTTTACGTATTCTATAGCCCCATAATATACTTCTCTGATAAAGTACCCGATCCGCTCTTAGTGAAGCCTGACCAGGTTCCCAACTCTAGATCGTCAGTTGTTGAGCTCTCCTAGACCTATGTGATTCTGGGATGGAGAGTGAGTCCATTGTTCTCCTCTTGTGTACATCTCCATCTCTTCGCATAGGTGGATGGATGAAATAAAAATAGGCTGGGTAAAACTTTCGGGATCGACACCGACAATAGAAGATTAAAAAGGACAAGAGTCCCAGTAATGGATGGGCGGCACGCTCTGTTTCATGTCGCTCCGGACTGCCACGCCTAGCCCATCCAGAATTTCCATATGTGCACCCCACTTAATGCCATTTCCATCGAGGTAAAGATTAAGGAGCAATGTGATTACCGCAGACCCTGGAAGAAGACATCAGTAGCAAGATTGATGTCAGCATCACTAACTAGGAAGTCCTTCTCCTCAGCCCAATCGGTCTCATCTTGCGATAACGTGATGAGTCACAGGTGTCCCACATGTGTCCCATCTTTTCTAACCTTCAAGTTTCCTTGTTGTCTTCATCTTTCCCTTCATTCGGCCGGCAGATCACACACTGCGACCTTCCAAACCATCGATTCCTGTTCACCCCCAGGTACATACAGTTGTATATGGAAGAAAAATGTTCCGAACCTCTCAGGAAGGAGCTCGCCAAGGGCCTCTCCAAGAGCAAGTAGGGACCGCCACCCGAATGCTGGCAGCAGGGAAGACGCGGGGGGTTAGAATAAACAGAAATGGATGGTTTGGAAGGCCGCACTGTATGATCTGCCGGCTAAACGAAGGGAAGGATGAAGTCAACGGCAATTCTGTCATGAGATTTCCAAGCACCGGAAGCATACTCCCGGTGAGTCCAAGAGATAGTATCAAAGAACTCATAGAGCCATCGTTTGTTTGACATCCATCAAAGACCGTCAAACTCCATATATAGTATTTAACGAGCTATCCATATAAACTAAGTAGTAACGTATCCAGGCCAAAATTCAGCAATCTTGCAGCTCAGGTACATTATTAATCAATAAACACCCCCCCTTGTCTATGTACCTGGATCAGAACTAAGATGCTAATAATAAGCTGGCCGCTTCTATTACAGTACTCCGATTAGTCAGCCGCCCCATGTGATTCAGGGGCAATATTTTTCGCTCGGATTAATCGTTAGTTATGGTTCTGACAGAGGCTAATAACTTATTTCCGTCACACCGCATTGCATCTACAAGATTACAACAACACTACTTGATCCTCTCGTCATATGGAACACCGGCTAGGTCATTCACGATGCCTCGACAACTACAAGGCAAAGTTGATCTCATGATGAAGATAGCAATAGTGGAAGGGGAGCCACGGTAGCCGCAGCGGCGCAAGAGGAGAGGGTCTATATAGAAGCTACGCAAAGAGAAGTCATTGCAGGCTCGCAGCTGGACAAAGTGATGGAGAGGGGATGGATGGACTATAGCGAGCGATCTTGTAATTGCTGTAACTGCAGGCTACTGAGCTGTTGCCTCAATAAACCGTAGCCCCATTTTTTCATTGATATCGTAATATACTTAACTCCTCATTAGCGGCTGACGAGATCAAGAAGAAACTTCGGTCATAGGTAGTATCATAGTACTATCATATGATAATCCGTATAACAAGTACATGTAATCTATGATAGACATGACAACGAGACCGAGCTCAATACATATCATAGTCAAAACTATTGAGACCCGGGGAACACCCTAATCTGAATCATGTCCTAGTGTCATGCAACACTGGCTTCTCCACATAGGAATAATCTCCACGGTGACAACAGGAGTATCCTTCGTAATACCGGTTGTTGCGACCATAGAATTACTAGTAACCTCTTATAAACAATTGCGAAGGTATAGAATGCATATTGGCGGGCTATACGCTATTCTATAGGTCAAGACAAATCCCTAAAATCAAAGGAGGAAGGGATATTCGGTTAATTAAAAGTTCTCAACCAGGGGATTCGAGGCTTCATTCCAGGAAGTTGGAACAATCCATCCCTGGTGTCAACATGTAACAGTATCATATGTAGCAGTGTCTTCCTCTATGCAGTAGACCCATGCAGACAGGCTGGGAATTCATCAAAAATGGCATCAGGTCTTGCTGTTTTGGGTGCAAGCTAACCGTTTCGTTAGTGCATGGAGTAATTACTATTACTAACAGCTGATAAGGACCTATACCCATGTGCTTCAGCCGTAAAAAAATGGAGGTGATTTGTATCCGTGATGTATATGCATGCAAGTCTGTATATATATAACTTTCTATTACCTACACTATGTATAAGCGACATACTAGTATCCCTATTTAACAGCCTTAAATACCTAATTAGCTGACGAACATGCCACGTTGCCAGATTTTCCTCTGCTATACGTATATTGGTTGATATTCTATTAAAAAAAAAAAAAAAACTGCTTCTCCATTATATATATAAGGTGTTGTTTCTCATCATACGAAAACAGGAATCGGATTTCTTCACTGACTCTTCGTTTAATGTTCTCACTTAAGCACTTGACTATCGCATTCGAGAGTATCGGACTTCAAGTTGATCCCCCTTCTCCTATTTTCCCCTGATATTTTTAGTGTCTGATTCCTGCTTAACACCATGAATATTCAATTCAATTCTACCTGAATCAAAATATATCAATTCTAGGAGCATTCTATATTATGCCATCTATGGAACCGAGCTTTCTTAGATTCTGTATGACCTAGCAATGTAGGTCTCTGGATCATAATGCGATCAAGAAGTGTGCTTGAATCCCATACGGTCTGAACCGATCTAAGAGTCGCTCAATCCTCCATGTGACTACTTAGATACTTCACATTCTATAGGATTCAAGCTCACTTCTTGATTGTTTTATATTCTAGAAGTTTTGATACATATATATTTAAGAAAAATGCCACTACTAGTAGCTTAAGGTTCTTTGCGCCGAATATGGTGTATTTGCTGGTATAATGACCCAATCCCGAAGCATACTTCTGGATTGATGATACTAGCTACAAGGTTGGTTTAGATACAAGAATTCAAAGGCAGGGAAGAGAAAGGAAAGGAGAAAAACAGAACATGGGAAGGGATACTGCTTGTGGGTCATGTGACCCACACACGAGCTATCATAGCCCGCCGCTGTTGGCTGATCATAACTCGAACCCTCTTAATCGTAAATCTGGAATTATTTGATAACTTATCATTAGTAACTACATATTCTTTAGCTGCCCTGGGGCCTGCAGTGCGCAGTGAAAGATATTGTGCCGATGAAGTTCTAGCATGCTTTGATGTAGGCTTTTCATCAATTAGCAATATTAACGGAATCTGTCGTAACGATGCAGTTAGTTAGTCGCGATTGATTACCTAATCAGGATTGGCATCTGGTATTATGCTAGTAATGAATGATAATTACTAACTTTCCCCCACTTTACAGTCGTCTTCATCTTGCCACCGGTCTTGCGTATAATCACGTGCACGGTCATGTGAGCCGAGTTCTATAGCTTAGTCCTTGAACCAGATCAATTGAAATTATGAGAAACGGGAGAAGCCCTTGCAGCGGGCATGGCTACTTTGGCCCCATCTCCAACACCTCGCTCGATCAAGCAGCTGACCCAAAAGACTTTACCGGCTTATTGGGTGATGGAAACCATGTTGACTAGGCAGCCCCAGCGTCTTTCTCCACACAGATTGAAAACGCCATGAGATACCACGCAAACCAAGCCGAAGCTGATGGTATGGAATGGCAAACTAAAGCCACAGCCTTGCAAGTTCAGGTTGAGAACCTCACAAACACGCTTGTCTAGGATGTCAGTTTAGCAACAATGGGGGTTCTCGACGGCGCCTATCTGAAGACCCAGATAGGTTTGGAGGAACAGAGAGGGATATCACAAAACACCAACAGCAGTGCATTACCCGGCGTTCATAGATACTGCGTTGTTTCAGCATCGATGATAAAGCCTTCAGCGCTGAATTCCGTCGCATCCGTGATCCGATGGACCTTATGCTCGACGTGGACTACGCCACTCCGAGAGCAGTGAATTAAGTCGTAGTTAGAGGATGATAGAAGGAATCTACATGAATAACCATGCACCCTATTGGATTTGCTATATTCTAGCAGAAAAAGGCCCCTTTCAGATCCATAGACAGCAAATCATTGCTTGTCCGGATGCTATGCACTCGCTACCGGTCCTACATTTATTCGCACGGAGTCCACTATGACATACAGACCTTTTATTTTCATTTCTTTTCCTTCCTTAGCGAATTCTCTTGTACATAAGGCCCTGCATAGTTAATTAAGATAATTCCTTATAACCCTTCACATTAGAATTCGTTCTCCTGATAGGGATACGGAGCCTTTCAGGAATCCGTTGTTAATAGACGCCTTTGTTGTCACCGTTGTTATTATACTTTTGGTAGATTTATCTCGATACGAGTAGCGGTAACCCAGCAATGGATGTTCAAGCCCAGTCATTTAGCATGGCACTCCAGCAGACCCTGCGAGTTCAGGAGCAGGTGCAGAACCTCATCGATCGGCCGCGGGCTCAGCTTAACCCAGTTAACTAGTACTACAAACGACCTTCTTAAGCCCGTGATGGCACCGGTACAAATGCCGACGCCTACGTCCAAACTTATCCGCAGACCCATCCCCGTTTTCAGGACCCGAAGTTCAATGGCGATGATGAGCAATTCCCTGATTTTTTTGGCTCAACTCAAGGACAAGTTGGAAGGAGACGCCAAAGCGATTGGCGGAGAAATTGACAAGATCCGCTATGCTTTTAGCACATTGGGAGAAGATGGTGCTGCCAAGATGCTGCCGTGGCGACAGGACCATGAGGGGAGGGAAACCTATACTATGGGGAGGTTCCTTAAGCAGCTGGAACGCCTCTTTGCTGACCCAACATGCAAGCAGAAGGCTATAGACCGACTGCAAACCATGACTCAAGATGGCTGGCCTCTTGTAGAGTTTCTTGCAGACTTGGAACAAACGATCTTGGAGGCTGATGCGTTTTCATGGCCTGACCCAGCAAAGAAATCCATCTTGGAGCGCACATTGGACTATAAATATGGAAAAGGTTAGTCACCATGAGTACTACTTTAGACTCATATGACACTTTCTGCGAGAAATTGCAAGGAGTGGCGTACAAACTTGAGTGCCTTAAGCAACTACGCCCGTGCCACCGGGACTCTCTTCAAGTTCCTCGCCAAGCGGCTGAGTTCCCTTCGTTACGCCAACATAACTAGTACCTATACAATCCGTGCCGAAGGACCCTCGGGCTATTGGTAGTGCTACGGACCAGACCTTGACCGATTTATCAACCAACTAGACCAGTACACGCCAAGTCAAACGGGTCAGTGAGGAAGAGGAAGGCAAGCGGAGGCAGGAGCGACGATGCCTGCGTTGTGGTGTTCATACCATTTTGTCAGCAATGCCCTTATCAGTCTGCACTCCAGGCGGCAGATGTGGTCGCGAATGAAGACAAAGGCTCTAAGTGCAGATGAAGGAAGAAGCTATCCGGAGGAAAGTCACTTACAGAGTTCGAAGCAAGACTTAGGCTTGCTTGAGGAAACCATTTATAGTTGTTGCCCAGATAGATGGGTTTGCCAACGCTAAGTGTTTGCCTGACTCTGGGTCCAATGTGAATGGCCTAGTGGACTCTCGATTTGTCCGAAGGGACAAGCTCGATGCATCCCCTGTACGGCACGGCTCGCGCAATACATGCATAATATGTGCGTACGATGAACGTCCTGCCGGCCAGGTTGAGGCAGTTGTGAAGATGGATGTCGATATTGGTAGACACAAGGACGTTACATGGGCCTACGAGGTTCGTGGAATGAGGGATCAAGACCTTATTCTCGGATTGCCATGGCTGAGGCAGAATAATGCTGTAATGGACCCTTCGGGCCCCGCATTAGTTTATAAGGAATCTGAGTACCTGGATACGGATCTAAGTGCGGTTTCAGCGGCAGCATCGGGACTTTTATGACGAGGAATTCCAAGGAAACAGGTGTTCAAGTGTTTACGTCCAGTATGGCCGATATTAAAAAAGCTCTCAAGGTAAAGGTGCGAATAGATCCACGCGTTAAGGTTCCAGAGCACTTTCATAAGTTCCTGGATGTGTTCGACCTTAAAGCCGCCGACTAGCTCCCGCTCTTCAGGGTATCGACCATTCCATTGTGCTAGAGTCGGACAAGGATGGGAAGGACTCTGTCGTCCTTTATGGTCTATTATGTTTGATGTCTCGAGACGAGTTACTATTCCTCCGGAAAACACTGAATGAACTCTTTGACAAAGGCTTCATCCGGGTTAGCAACTTGCCTGCTGCCGCACCTGTCTTGTTCGCGAAGAAGCCTGGGGGGAGGCTTGCAGTTCTGTAGACTACCGTGCGCCGAATAAACTTACACGCAAGGACCGGTACCCGCTTACCTTAATTAATGAGACCCTCGAGCGACCAGGGATATGCGAATCGGTTTACCAAGTTGGATGTTACCGCAGCGGTTCACAAGATTCGGGTTGCCGAAGGAAAGGAATGGATGGCCGCTTTCCGCACACGTTTTGGCCTGTTCGAATACTTGGTAATCCTGTTTTTAACCCTTTAACCTGGCTAATGCGCCCAGCGCATTCCAGCAATATATGAATTGGACCTTGAGGATGTCAAGTTTCGATGGGATAACGCTGCCGAAGAAACCTCCAAAGTTTGAAAGCTATGTTTATCTCTGCACCCGTTTTTATGCAGTTTGACACTGATCGCGAAACGGTCTTGGAGTGTGATTCCTCTGGTTATGTTGTACGTGATGTCCTCTAGCGGTATGATGACGATGATGTTCTTCGGCCATGTGCGTTCTTTTTATAGAATATATAAGGAAATGCTAGCAATCATCAAATGCGTCCGCGAATGGAGCTCGGAATTGCGTAGTGTCGAGAAACTCAGGGTAATCACCGACTACAAAAACCTAACATACTACTTCACTACCATACGGAGATTAAAGGAACGCCAAGTGCGCTGGGCCAAAGAGTTCAGCCAGTACAACTTTACTATCGCCTACAGTCCTGGTAAAGAAGACACGCTACCCGATGTATTGTCGTGACGGGAGCAAGACATGCCGGCTGGATGCGATGCGCGCTTGCTGTCACCCAAACAGTTTGAGAACGAACTTCACCTTGCAGAGCTTCTCGGAAATGATGAGGGAACTGTTACTCAAGCAAACCTTTGCACGCTGCCCTGTCAGTGAGATAGGTTAACCTCAACTCCCCAGGACAAGCCGACAATCAGAGCGAATTGAAGACCTCTGGAAACAGGAATACTCCAATGATCACCAGTTGACACAACTAATTCCGGCGATACGTGAAGGCAAATCCAAATTCCCCGTGGACCTGGGTGTTAAAGTCTCGATTTCAGAGTGTTCCGTGGATGAGCGTGGTGAGTTACGAACCGGGAATGGCGCTGGGTATTTAGGTGGGAACCTCTTTGTACACGAATTCTACAGGAGACCCATGATTCAGTCCTGGAGGGCCACCCAGGCCGTGTAGCATGATTCCAACCTATCTTGGCATTTTTGAAGCTAAACCTAGTGGCAGAAAAGTTTGTTACGAGGGCAATTGTATATACATGTACTTCATTAATTATTGAACACTGTAATAAATGGCGCATGTCGTAGATTTGGAATCGAGATCAGCATGTATTTCTCCATAACCTGCTTTCCTTTACTACCTGCTAGCCCTTCATTATCCTAGCTTCTGATCTTTTTGAAGAATAGCGGTAGGGTGATTGGTAGCAAGCCCTCGAGGAGAAGCGATAATGCCGATATTAAAGAGTCTCGAGGGAGGGAAGTGGTCGTGAGAACTGTCCTATAAAGCAGTCTGGATGGTTATATCGTTAGGACAATGGTTTACTCCGATTCGAATTGAGTGTTTTGCTAGGCTTTGAGAACGTGCTAGAACCTAGCTATGATGGCCGGAACATGAATGCCCTGGTCCCGAGGCAACCTTCCGCCGGATGTGATCGAGAATGGCCTTCTACTGAGGAAAGTCTGGTCTCCGGAGAGCCGATCCAGTATAAAATGTCCCGGACAATCTAAGCCGTGGCGGGAATGGATGAAATCGGCTCAGTCATTCACGGTCTTGTATTTCAGTAGAGTAGAGGACTGACCTATGGCGTTTCGGAGTTGAAAGGGTCCATAAATTTAAAAGCATATACGACCACTATACTACCAATTTATAATCAGTATCAATTTGGTGTCCTAAACGACAACCCCATTGTCCATTCGATATTTAATGTATAAAGATGGTATCCATAGATGTACTGTACATACTCTCAATATAGATATACTAGCTCATCACATAAGACTAATACACTGACCCTTGGTGGTATTTAGAAAGTAAGTAGATCCTGTCAATATCACTCTGCGACTGTAAATTTGCGTCACTGATATACCGATGCTTGGTGGTATTTAAGACGTAAGTAGATCCTGTCGATATAAACCCGCGACTGTAGATTCGGGTCAGATATATTGATGCTTGGTGGTATTACTCCCGCGGATTCCAGTCACTGATATAATTGTCCTTGGGTTTAGAAAGTGGGTGAACGTGAAATAATTATCACTGCAGATTCATTAATTACATAATAAAAAATTGAAACCCTCCGCCTAAGGATCGAGATGAGCGCGGGACACTAGAAAAAGGTCAGATCTCTAATAAAGCTGCCGACTCAAGATCTGACAACCTTGGACAAATTAAAAACAGTGCAGCCATTTCGCAGGATAGGACAGCTGGTGAGGAAATGGGAATAGGCCAGAACCTGAGAGAAAACTAGGTGAGAAGTTCCATAGCCAACAGGCGGCTCGATTCGTTACAACGTTCTAGAGCGCCCCTGATGTTATGGTAATGGAATACAGGTTTCTAGAAGGTTGGGAAGCGATAGGGCTCCTATCGAATCGAATCGAGTCGAACCTTAGAAAGGTTCGATTCGTACGAACTTTGCAAGAGTTCGATTCGATCCGTAGTTGGTCGAACTTTTATCACGTAATAGAGGTAAAATGTTGCTGGAGTTCTCTTTACCCCTATCCTGAGTCGGCAGTCTGTATAGTCTTGCCACCTGGCACCCTCAAAATACCAAACTTCTTCCTCTCCATCATAAAATACCCCTGATTGACAGAATTCCCTGACCCATCTCTTTTCCATCGACAATTTGATTCGAAGGAACCAATTAAAAAGCATGTAAAATAGTCATGTACAGCAATATTAATTCATACGGGTAAATCATCTATGTATGATGATAATTTTACGAACTTACGAATCGAATCTGTCGAACTTCGAAATTCGTAAATTTGATAGGAGCCCTAGAGTTGAGAAACTTATCTCCTGAGACGGTGTTTTGATGTATATGGAGAATTATGGTCGTCTCGCAAAGTATTGTGTGCGGTTCATACGGCTATAGGCACCATGAAAATGGCGATTCTCAACACCGTCCGTTGCCCCGGTTTCTCAAATGTCGGTACTATCATAGGCGTTTCACCTTTCGGATTACATATGAGGTAGATGTTACTCAGGAACATCCACCGAATAACTTCATGTTGACAACGTATGTCTCCCACTAACTATCTTTCATCGAGCTTTATATATGGCTCTTCTTCGTAGTTACAAGCTATTCACAAACGTCTATGCGTCAACTTGAATAGGTAAAACCCGAGATCTTATATACCAATATCTATAGTTATATCTAAAATATTCATACCGCGAGAGCGGCGAAGGTTCAGTACTAAGCCAATGCATTTTTCCCAAGAGATATGCGCAATTCCCCGCGAGGGCTCCACTAAGGGAACGTTGCCTTTCTTCGGTTTGATATATTGCATGTGCTGTATGTGTTGTTGAAGGCGAGATCATTAAGAAGCAGCCGGGGAATACTCTTGAGGGGTGGAGATTTCGGAAGATTTATCAAATGATATTAATTATTCCTTCTTGACCTATATTAAGCTCCAATTTGGACCCGTTGGACTATTCTACGGCGTCGCTTAGCTTGCCAAACTTATGTATGATATATAGTACTTCTCTGGAAAACTTGCCTCAGCATGCTGAGGTCACATTATCTCATCATTTGGCCACCGTTAAATTAGTATCCTTACTTATCTGGATTACTATAATAGTATGATTACTAACAGACCAGTTATTTGACAGATGTGGGGAACCATGAGAAAAGCAAGGAGGTGATAGGGCACCAATGAACTCTCGGAAAGCGGTGATATTTGATATTCTACTAACCCCATCAAAAGGAAGGCTGGATGCCATGTGGCAACGGTACCGGCTCCCCAAATGAGACTGGGAAAAGCATGGGGGTGCGCGCTAACCGTATATGGGACTGGCGGAAGTATCCAGGCAACTTTGTTCGAGTTCTATTGGATATTAGTTAATCGTATCGTTCGTTACTTTTAAGGAGATAAACTTATCTAGGCGGTTCATCTCAGCTGTGGATCGGTTACCAGACCCTCTCAATCATACTCATCGTAGTTATCGGACTGTCATTATTAAGTAAATAAAATCTGGGCATGTCCCCCGATACTTGCCTATCATCAAAACCAAGATTATATTGACCTGCTTATCATTTCCCGGGCTACACCCCCGATTCAGACTCCCTAGCACTGCCTGTCCTATATTGTATCATATATATATATCAAATCATGCAAGGGAAGGTAGTTAGTCCCGATAAGCTGAGATCGGTCATGCGTGGTCTGCCTTCGGTGCTTCTCGAAGGCAAAACACATGCATGCCATCCGACAACCCTCAGCGTTCCTGCACGCCCCAGATATCTACCCGCCCATTTTTTCTTATCGCTTTCGTTTCTGGGGACAAGTCATTTTATTCGTAGATTTCACTATCCCCTTCGATGGTTTGATAGTATGGTATTTATATCTAGAGATACCACCTCCGGTCCCATCATCGGTGAGAATCTTTAACTTAGGACCGGGAGTCGAAATTTCGCCTTAGGTGAAACACTACATAGTACAGCTCCTCATAATTTCGGCTGCTAGTATTTCACTCTGATCTCCCATAGCCGGCTACGGGTAATTTCAGCGCAAAGATGGGCGCCGACCTCGAAAAACATCAAGACGCGGACAATCTCTCCTATGAAGATTCTGCCGGAGCCATCCCAAAGGAGAGTTTTAAGTATGGTAACAGTTCCTACGCCAAACTCCAGCGTTTCGCTGGTAGGTTCCATATTGAGCTGCGTGGGATTGAACGTGTACCGGAGAGCGAGAGGACAGACACCTCATATTTAAATATTGGTAGCATGGTGCGTCTTCCATCATGCTTTCTTATTTGTGCTGCTGGGATGCAACATGGAATCCAGGTCGCTAATCGCCAACAAAGTGGCTGGCGGCGAATATGGTCGTGACTTCTTTTGCTATCGGAGTTCTTGCGGGTTCGGTGTTTTACCTAGGATTTGTGGATGCGATCCTTGTTGTTCTTTTCTTTAACCTTCTCGGAGTACTCACAGTGTGCTTCTTCTCATGTTTTGGGGCTGTTTTCGGCCTGCGCCAAATGGTACTGTCGAGGTTCTGGTTCGGCTGGTGGGCAGTAAAACTTGGTGAGCCCCCCAGCGCCTCCTTGCCTCTAGTGCAGCCTTCGAACAGAGTCAATAGACCGACCGCTTACACACGAAATTGATATAGTTGCTGCGCTCAATGTGTTAGCTTGTATTGGCTGGTCATCGGCGAATGTGATCGTGGGTGCTCAGTTGATCAATGCCGTCAACCCCGATGTTCCCGGTTTTGCGGGTATCATCATTATTGCTGTCTGCACATTTCTCGTTACGCTGTTTGGTTACAAAGTGATCCATGCTTATGAATACTGGAGCTGGATCCCGACATTTATTGTCTTCATGATTGTTCTAGGAGTCTTCGCACACTCTGGCAGCTTTATCAACGTGCCCATGGGTGTTGGAACCTCAGAGTTAGGAAGTGTCTTGTCCTATGGCTCAACCGTCTATGGATTCGCCACTGGGTGGACAAGCTACGCGGCTGACTACACTGTGTATCAGCCTTCCAACCGTAGCCGCCGCATGATCTTCTTCATGACTTGGCTTGGTCTCATTATCCCTCTTCTCCTCACGGAAATGCTAGGTGTGGCTGTCATAACAGCAGCCACTCTTAATGGCGGCAACAACATATACCAGAAGATGTATAATGCCTCCGGAATTGGCGGGCTCCTGGGAGCCGTTCTGTTTCCACCTCTTGGCGGCTTTGGCAAATTCTGCGTTATCATCCTTGCGCTTTCGATAATTGCGAACAACTGCCCAAATATCTATTCGGTGTCTCTCAGTCTCTTGGTCTTAGGCCGCTGGACTCGTCGTATTCCACGCTTCGTTTGGACTTTTATCGGATCTTGCGTTTATGTCGCGATCGCTATCCCGGGGTATTCGCGCTTCGCAAGTGTTCTCGTGAATTTTATGAACTTCATAGCTTACTGGCTAGCCATCTATCAGGGTATCGCGCTGACAGACCACTTCGTCTTTAAACGCGGATTTGGAGGATATAACCCAGAGGATTATGATAAACCTGAGAAACTGCCACCGGGAATTGCTGCCATCGGAGCTTTTTGTTTTGGCATTGTCGGAATGGTCACGGGAATGAGCCAGCAATGGTGGGTTGGGCCTATTGCACTGCATGCTGGTGAAGCCCCATACGGCGGTGATGTGGGATTTGAGTTAGGCTTCGCGTTCTCGGCTGTCAGCTATGCCGTCCTGAGGGCGATAGAGTTGAAAGTCCTCGGGCGCTAATTAGTCTCAAACATATGATTTCAACTAGTGGGGACCTGGATGTCCATCTTTCTCACTCTTGCGTTCTGTTAAGGCATCGATATTTACGTACATGTGTATTATTGCTGTCGGTACAACTAGCTGTTGCGAATAGTAGTAGCAACTTCCTGTACCGCAGGGACATGCCGGTAGTTGGTTTGGAACAGTGAAGACTGTTGGGAGAAGCCTATAGTAATAAGGTACTGGAGTTCTGATCCTACAGGTGATGGGAACTCCCAAAAAACTACTAAATGATATGGGAACCGGATTGAAGGACATAAATAATGCCTTCATGTCCGCAACGATAGTTTCTTTAAGATAGACAAGAATTAAGATTTTATGATTATTGACCAACCGTGTACGTGTATATACACGACCACTGTGTTTTACCAACAATTGCCGATATCGGTAGCATTTCTAAATATCGGCGAGCTCAGATGCCAATTGGCATCGGGTCGACAAAATCGGGAACGGTCCTAAGTTATTGGCTGGGAATCATCCAGAAAAGCGTCTACTTGTTCTATTTTAGAAGGGCGATGGCGGCACATTTATGATTTTTGTACCAAGGCAGGCGCTTTTCCCTATTATACTGACAAGTGTTTCCGCCCTAGCATGTAATCATGAAGCCGAGATATAACTTACTATCATAAGGTATGAAGCACGGAATTCGCAGCAGAAAAGCATGTAAGAATGCATAAATGTGCTGTCAACTAGAACATAAGTATCTTTGGTATTGATATTGTTGTGGCTGGGACAACTATTTTAAAAGTGGGCACTACCTCACAGGTCGATTTTGTGTAATTGACTTGGAGACATTCTATTTACACATTCAAGCCCTATGTCACATTTCCTCACACATTTCTCCTGAGATCTCTAGGTATCACTCATTCTGTAGGAAATTTTGTTAATGTTGTTATCGATGAGCTCCGCACCTAGACAAATGGCAATCCAATCTTGAGTGTGTCAACTCAACCGATACGGACATTTACTCATAATGAGGAACTCCTGGCCCATGCTAGGGCTTGGACATGTATTCTATTTACTCTCTGTGAATCTCGCAGTTTATCAAATTACAGACAATAATCTATATTCTATAGCTTCCTTAAGTTGGAAATGTTGCCAAATATATCAGTAGGATCTTTGGAGACTTAATTAAAGAAGCCGTTGTTACAGGTGGCTGTTCTTGGAGAATACTAGATACTGGAGTAGCATGGGAAGCACAGGGCCAGCTTTATAATATTTATTATCAGGTGATTTATAAGTACTATTGATAGACACAATGCGGCTAACAGCTTGTTAACATCTATTTAAAATATCCTTACATGATGTGAGGAAGTTCATCCAAAAAGCTATGAGAGACTATCTAAACCCAGAATCCAAGCACGGCTGGGAGAAAGAACAGATAAAACAGATGTCTTGAAGAAAGAAGCGCAAACTAGGGCATTAGGGCCCAGCCCTATAACAAGAGAACAGAAAGAGAAAGATAGATAGGGCCTTAAAACTTTGGCATCGTCCGCCCTCACGGTTCGTTCAAAAACATCCCAGCGTTATATAGTACGTCCTTAATTATGCACTGACTTTGTTGTGATGAAAAGTAGAATAGTGACTTTAGCTCATCTTCAGTCACAGTACTTCTTCTACAAGGATGTATGTAGGGATCGGTTGCGCTGTCTATCAGGTTCTACAACCAGTTCATGAAGCTCGTAAGACGGTTACAAAACTCACCTCGGCTGTATCTTTGAAAGATGGGACGGCATCGGAACTTACAGCCATTCATAGCTTTTGGATGAGCTACCTTATTAGAACACTGAATAGGTGTTGGTAATTTGTTGGCCGTATTTTGTCGTCAATATAAATCTCACTTAGTGCGCTTTCCGCGGCTCCCAGTGTTGGATATATACTCTTTAATTTCAGAATATATAGCCAGTTGTGGTACTCGGCGATTTCCTAAAGTCTCCAACAATCTTGCTGACACGCTTAACAACACTTGCAGAGTGTCCGGTTAATGGTCCTACCAGGTTAGGATCGACTTCATCACGGAGCAGCCGCCGGCCTGAGGGCTATTCTATACCTACTACTAAATAGATGTAACGAGAGTGCCAACATCCACGCCAACGACTACAATGTGCACATGGGATTTACTTTAATTTGGGATTCCCATCATTAAAGACGTGTGTAGAGGTAACCGGCTTAGAGAATGAGAATCCCTGTGGTAGCAGTGAGGTAGCGTACGGGTTACACACTAAGCTAAGAGGAAATAGCGGAAGTAACTGATGAATTCACTCAGTGATTCTATCGTACGTTCATGAAGGAAAGATAAAGAATGTGGGCGAAACAGCGAGAGCAGCTCCGGCAAGCCGAATCCCTACCGGCCGGTAAGGTATAGAGTGCCAGCGATCCTTGCCGTCTGGGTGGGTCGCTAACCGAGATAAGATCGCGAGAACCTGATGTTATGGTGCACCAGGATTAGTCAGCTCGCTATTAGCTAGAGCAGATAGCCTGGTTGGTGATCCAGGATTCCTAACTAGCTAGGGGCAAGCTAAACAGAAGGAACTGTTGAAGAAAGAAAGAAAGAAAAATGGTGCCTTGAGATAGGGATTTTAGTTGTGCGTCGTGCACGGACCCTTCTGAAAAAGGTTTAGCGTGATGGCATAGCCGTACTAGCCCGTGACACAAGGATCACGTTATTTGTTACATGACTCGGATGGGTTGTTGTATTATTATAGTTTGTTCCACCTTTATCTCTTAAGATATATCTTATGCCACCTTTAACTAGAATATGCCTTTGCTCACCTTACTGATGCCAATGATTTAATTTCGGCGTCCCTCTTTATTACTGTCTACATGCTCACAGCCCTACATTGGAAGTCTCAAGTCCCTCAGCTAATAGCTTCAACGACAAATAGATCAAGGATGGAAGCCCAGCCTTAGCCTCATGACATTCTCGTATAAGTCACTGGTTACATTCAGTCTTCCAGACTCGCGGCTACAGCCCATGAAATCCTCAAGTGGCTCTCAAGATACTAGTATCCAGAGTCTCAAACGATAGTATCGTTACTAGAGATTATTCCCACATATGATGGAATAGTGAGTAGTTTATCGGATTACACTACTGCATACAAACGAATTAAACATTAGTGTTACGGAACGGAAAACCATTGATGCGAAGGCCCCACTTGCATCTGTTCACGAATCCAAAGGTTCACGTACTCAGACAGATACATTCATTTGTATGACCCCTTTTGTACATACCTGTTTACGGGTATAAATACCTACGATATTGTATATCTAACAAGATCTCTTCTATGTACTGTAGCTAATTTTCAAAAATCAAGAGACTATTAAGTTTGCCATTTTCCCTTAATATTCTTAGTTACCTACATTGTGTCAGTGGACAGGTCCCTGAATCATAAATGAAGATGAGACTCTCTCAGTAAGGTATTAGATTGGACTTTAGCTACACGGCTGTCCTACCACTGAGTTGCTATATACAACATGCTTAATCTTAAAATACATAGAAGCTGAGCATACAGGACTCATATATTATAATAGAGAAGCCCTGTCGGTAAACTTCCTTAGCTCAATATTTCCCTGTTTAGGTTAATTACCATTCTTGATAACCAGGGGCCCGTTGGGTCCCTTCGGTCCCAGAGCACTGATGCAATTCCCATAGAACGCTGACACATTGTTTCTCTTCCAAGCTTCTCTCAGAATATTTCGAGAAGCAACTACAGCTAAGGCTGTGAGGCGTCTTACAAGCACAGACGATCTTTACCCCTATCGAAGGTGTACTCGCTGGCCAGGAAAAAACTATAAATGACTATGACACCGATCCCCCTCCTGAACAACGAAGTGCACCGAATCCCTTCGAAGATAAAAGCCTTACTTGCGGACCCTGGCTCTTTCTGGGAAGGTGAAGAAGATACAACGGAGCGTCAGAAAGAGGATCGTTCACTTGTTGCCCAGGTTCCATCTGAAGATGGAAGTCGATGGCTATCGTTAACGTTTCAATTAGCAACATCTTCTCCGTGGAAAGCAGAATTCAAGGATCCGCTTTGACACACATAACAGAATCATTCACCAACTCCATCAGAACTAAAGACCATTACCTAACTACACCGCCACCTGACTACCCTACATATAGACATCAAGTGTAAGTTTATTGCAATGAACGGGTAAGAGCCACGCTGTAGGGTTTTTTTGATTTAAATGGCAAGTTCATATGCCATATTACTGGTTAGATTATAGATTTGATGATTTGGAACCTGGCACAATATTGAGACAGGAATAGGGTAATATGAGAATTATCATACCGCATGAAAAGTGTTTTGCTTCATGATTCAACTTTCATTTCCGAAGCTTGATGTGCTGCGGTTATCGCCTACCGAACGGGGGGCATACCACCTCCAAAATAATCTTTGTCTCTCTATAAGCTCAATTGTCCCACTGCTGGAATCTCGCACTACGCACCCGGACAGGCTCGGTAACCGGACACCCGGTGCCATCCCAATTGAACACTCGTGAATGAAAATTGAAACCCAAACACTTTAATTTTCGTTCGCACCTATCTACAATTCATAGTAAGTCACTAGCTAAGTCGTACTCTGTGGTATGCGGGTTATAAAAAAGCTTTCATAGATTTTTAAGACTATATATGGGACGATTTTATCCCGCTATACCTACAGATGATTCCTCGAAGATGGTCACAACATTATTAATTCGACTTTTGAACAAGCTGATCACAAACGTGGCGCTATAACATCTAGAACTGGAAGGACAGTTGTGAAGCCTAAAATTTCCGAGGCAGGATCTAATAAAAAGCTATAGACTAAGAATCTGACTCGAGAAATTGTTCAGTGTTTAGTATATACTAAAATCTGCCATGTCACCGTTGTCTTACAAAACTTTGGTTGCCGTATTGCGAAGTCGTTCAAGAGTACTAAACGGCCAACCCCAGCTTGACAGTTTAAGTGGTCAATGCATGTTCGAGCCAAAATTTCTTCCCGCGGATACTCCAACCGATTCTCTGCTCCCCCGGTTTAGGTCCAAGCTTGAGAGCTCCTTTAAAGGCTTTGTCGAGCTCGTATCGCTCATACCATGTAGCTCATACCATGTAGACTCCTCGCTCAGGGGACATATTTGCACTCTATACAATAGCAATTGTATCGTTGTACTTTATGCTTTATGTATGCAACAATGCCATACTACAATCTAAAATAGGCTTATTTAACACCTGGTTTATCTCGTTATGAATGAAACAAGCCCAACCCGCAGCTGCGTTGCACGATAAGACCTGGGGAGGGTATTTTTTCAGATGCTGCTGAAAGTGGGTTGCACACTCGCAGCTAGGAGGCAGTCAGTCACAAACGCAAGAAAAGCGCTGAAATCATGACAACATATCAAAAATATAGTCGGGGAGCGTAGAGCCTCCTGCTCATCTCCCGTCAGTTCCTCCACGTATCGGGTCATCACCGTATAGAAGAACTTCCAAGTCGCCCGACCCAATTCCCCCCTACAAATTCCCCTCCACTAGCAGCTATCATTAAATGAGAATGCATGGTTTGCATTCTTAGATAAGAAAAAGGAAGAGAAAAGCAATGATACTTGGCAGTTTCATTTGCGGGTTTCGGAGTCACAACATCTCGTTTTAGGACGGTATCTAACCATGAATAACTCAATTTGTCGGTATAACCAACCGTTGTGAACACTAATGGCAACTTCCCGTGAACCGACTGTAGGAATGCCGGTAGTTGTTTCGGAATGGTGGGAACTGTCAGGAGAACCCAACAAACAATAGTAATAAAGCACTGGAGTTCTAACCCCACAAGTGATGGGAGCTCCCAAAACTGCTGAAAATATGGGAACCAGATTGAAGGACATAAATAGAGCCTTCATGCCCCCATCGATAGTCACTTTTAGATAGAGAATGAATAACAAGCAATGAATCCAAGGGACTAGTTGTCACACCCGTTTGAACCAGCAGTATCATCCACAGCACTCGTCGAGCCCTTCTCTAAATGTCCTGGGGCACGAATCGCGGGACTTGGCAGTCCCTGCAAGAAAAACACATAAAGAAAATGACGGCGACTACGCTGACAGAAACAAGCCGGGATGCTAGACGATTAACCATGCCGTTCCTTTCGATATGTTTCTCTTATGTATTGCTTGATTATTCACAAGAGGGCTGGCGGATGAGGGCGTGGAAGAGGTACATCACATTAATGAAACAAAGAAACATGGGCAGCTGCTGCCGCAGCCAGGCACTGGTTTAAATGAAGCGAAAAAAAAGGCAATACAGAGATGAAACCGGAAGTATGGAAGGAAAATTTTTGTTTTGAAGACTTATTTATATATACATGGCTCCAAGAGCTATATATAGAGTTGAAAATTTTATAGGGTACATATCTCGACTTCTCGAGGAAGGATACGCCAAGATGCCAAAAAGGATGTTCCATATAATCCAACGCCCGAAATGGTAATAATTCCAAGAACCATCTAGCATTAAAATAGAAAACAAGCTTGTCGGCATGGTCCGGCGCAAGAATCCTTTCAGCTAATATCACCCTTAGAGATTGGAAGAACTACTGGCACCTGTAAAAACCACAGAAACTGTTCTGCACTCAATTCGGTGGTGATTTGATTTAAAAGACCCTTTTCTAACAACCAGAAACATAATTGAAAGGTCTAGAGTGATAATTATTCTTGCATGTTCTATAACAGGGGATAATACAGTATTCTAAGAAAGAGGTCGACCCTGTCTGTCATTTGTGTATTGATCAGCAAAGGTCGTCTATCCGAAATAACTTTGGCCACTCAATAGATGACAGGAAAGTTAGAAATCCGAAGTTTAGTTCTTAAGGCCTTTTATGTCTCATCACTAATCCTACTAACCAGCATTTGGACCACCTTCGCAGCCCTGAGGATGCTAGCGGGCGGCATACTGCACATCATCTCTTCAAACAACTGGTAGCGAGAAACCATATCAATGATAACGGTCCCTTTAAGCTTTTTTATGACGACCTGCGGCCAGCCAATATTCTGGTAAACAGAGAGGTACTTCAGATTGCTGCAGTTGACCTGGAGTCACAAATGCTATGCCGTCCAAGTTGCATATGATTCCCTCTGGTGGTTATTGTTGGTAGGACCAGATGTGGCTGGGGCGGGGCCACGAAATCGACGAATTCATGGCTCTCTGCGCACCCGGATTGAGCAGTTTTTACATGCCATGGCAGAAATAGAAGCCAAAAGGACAAGGGATCAACATAATACGCAAAGCCTTTCCAGCTTAATGCGGAGATCATGGGATAGCAGAGAATTCTGGTCTAACTTCTCGGTGAGGAAAAGTTTGGATATAGATGCAATTTTTCATACCCAGATCAACAAGATCTTCTCTGACAATGCTAACATCGATGTAATGGATGATCGGATGCAGCAAAGCTGGACTCGTTTATGCAGATGAAGATGCAGCAGATGAGAGTTTACAATAAGGAAATCACTCGTCGTAACATCCAGCTACCTCTCCTTATGTGGGAAGATGATGTTGATTACCTTGCTAGTATGTTAATATTTTATTAAAAGGCTGTTTTTACCAATTTTGATGTATGAGAATCCACGATAGACATGTAAAGCTCAAAAATTCACATGGTTATATTTACCTATATATTCAATGTTAAAATGGTAGAGATATGAGAAGTGGGAAACGTCGAGGAAATGAGATAAAAATGGAACATCCTATCATATCATACGATATACCTTGTCTTTACCCCGGATGGCGCCTTCATGCGAGCCCTGAGGGCCTGAAGGGGTTAAGTACAGGCTCCTGGTTCCGTGATTTGATGATGCATGAGCTTCCTGCTATCCACATATTGATTGTGCCGCTGCTTCATTCTTTCACATGTCGTGGGCACCGAAGGTTGCGATTTCACTCTTAAATATGGAAAATCTTCCAATCTGACGGCAAGTTGCTTAGCATGTTGTGAACACACTGCCGCTAGTCATGTATGTGCTATGTAGACACAAAATTTACTATTGAACTCTGATGCGACTAATTTTATAAACAGTGGGCTTCAGTGCTGATTCGAAACGAGATGCACTCATTTCACCAGTTCCCAGGCTACTGCTGCTCGCCGTACCATGCTAGCTAGTAGCGTTCGGCCACGCCATCTCTCCAGCTAATTCCATAATCAGCCCGGCTATTCAACGTTGAGACATTATAACATCTGCTCTAAGTGCAAGCTTCGTTTTCAGTCTCTACAGGGCGACGTGGGCGGTAGCTACTGCGACTGCCATGCCTGCTCCTATGTGGCTACTATCAAGGACGTGGTCGAAGCCAACCAGCTATCAACTCGTCCGCAACCGCTTATAACTAGCTACTTGTATTTTCATTATACGCTCGGGTTGCCCAAGTGATCCGTGATGTCGTTTGACATATGGGTATGGGCGTAGACACGTATGTATTGCGAAATGATCTTCTGAATAAGTGGCGACGTGAATACTGCACCCTTAGCAAGCGTGAGGTTGTTCGAGTTGGTTTCTACGATCCTGCGGAAACGGAGCATGCTACTTGCAATGCCTATATTACCGCAAATCCCACACCCCATAATTTCACTAAGAGGTCATTGTGAAGGATTTTCTGAACGTCGCCAATTACAGGACGGCGCAGCCCACTGGCTCGATGTGTATTTTTACAGGCTAATACTCTTAAATATCCTCTCCACAGATCTGCAAAGTCCAACATCGCTCCTATCTTGGATCGACGGAACGGGATTGGCAATCGTTTCACACCACACCTAGCAATCCAAGATTGGAGAGCTGCGGAAAGTGTCTTAAAGGATGGTTTGACATGAAGCCTGACCATGAGGGCATCTATGCTTGATTCCAGTGCGTTAATACTCATCTAATATCCTCCTCTTCGGTCAAACGCGACGAGATATGTTCAGATAATTACCAGCGAGTCGGGATGAATTACTGGAACCCACTAGTACACAGGTAGCGAAAATAATTATAACAAAAGTTTATGTATTTGTAAATTTTCTCCTTGTCTGCGGGTAAGACTCAATTACCTCGGTAGCGGAGCGTGACATGTGGGAGACAGCTGACACTCACACGGCAATGGAAGAAACTGGGAGGGACCAGCGGAGAGTGGTCAAAGAAGATCAGGAGGCAGCCGAAAAGCTAGATACGGACGTCTGCAGATTCAAATAATCGATGCCAAAACAGCGTTTGCATTTGACAATGTACTTGGTTCTCATTCGTACTGCAAAGAAGGGCCAGTGGCTCTCGACAATTTAATAAAGATATAGACCAGTATCCCATTGAAAGAGCGTTTCTATGCATAGGCGCTCCGCATTGACTTGGATTCATGTGATATCTGTCATTTCTTATGGCACGGCTTCAGATCTATCTCTCCATAAGGTGGTATTTATGGCGTAACCCGTCTGGAATATTATCTTGTGGAAGGACAATGTAGCATAGGCTTATTGCTCGAGTTAAGACCTAGAGCAGTTCAGTTTGAGACTCGGGTATAATAATTTTCCTGTAACCTCTCACAGTGATGAAACTATGTTATTGGATTGGCCCTGGATCCGAACCTTCCAATCCAATCCAGAAGGATTCCTATTGGAGCTTTGGGAGCGCCAACCTGAACACAGCTACTATGGAAATCAACCAATGGACAGTCTAATCAGCCTTTATTACAATGTTGTTTTCTTCGGCCCCTTCATCACTCGGTGATACGTAGAAGGCGGAGCCGCCTGAGTATGCGGAAATTCAATAACTTAATACTGTCGAATCATCGTTAAGCTGTTAATCCTCGCATATACCCCAGAAGCAACTAATATTCTTTCTTTGTTGTGTTTTCGAGGCTTTACAAAAGAACAACAGCAGACATATACGCTTTAAACCCCTTTGGGTTTAATCTGTCATCCGCTATATCGGTTGGGCGAGAGAAAATAGGCGATGGAGCAACGACGATCGCGTTAGAATCACCAGCCTGAGACCTACGAGTAAGACTTCTGTTGAAGGAAATGGCGATTGGAGCCATGTCGTTCAAATTGCTGAAAGCGTGGGTAATAGTGTCTGGCAAGGGTTAATAAAATGGCAAGTGGAAAATTTTCTATAACTCATGCAGTCAAAGATCATAGAACTAGTATATGCTAGTATATAAGTAGTTGCAGTGTCAGATGTAAAGGATCTTTTATAGTCCTACAAGGTGATCGATCAAAATTCTGTAGCGTAGAAGACAGCAATCTGTGCAACCATCCATCACTATTACCTTTGCCTTTTCTAGTATCATACATTCTCACGCTGCTACTCGTTAACGTGCCAGGAGAAATCAGGCAAGGGATGATTTTCTGATCATACGCAGCCATAACGTCTGCTCAATTACTTATGGTATATATACCTAGGTACATGTGGCTACACATCGACTAGATCTCTTAGAGACTTATTGGATCTTCATACAACAACCCAATCCAGCCCGATACCAGATGACATCACTGGCTCTTCAAGAAAGCCTTGGGTTCAGATGCGACCTTGAAGATACCAAATCTATTTCTCTGGCAGCTGCAGCTCACACCTACGCGTGTCGACTACTAATTGCTGGAGGCCTCAGCACAGTTCACTTAAGGGCAATAGAACATCCGTAAAACAAACTAGAGGTATTATAGATAGTATCCACATCTATAGACTACATTTATTGGGTAGATCACGAATAACTTTTCTCTTATTCCAGTGACTTTTAGTGAAATGAGAGGACTTTGCCGCGTGGTCAAAACGGTGTACAAAACCAGTTAGCTACCATTTTTCATCTCATCCCCGACTCCATAACGAATCCAATTTCGCGAACACCGTCTCTCCGAGGCGATTCTGACCAATTTTATTGGAAAATTAGCCTGTGCCTCCTTCATTGGTATCTAGGATCAACCTGGCAACGTATTGCGCGCTCTGAGAAGTAGCCACGGAGGGGACCCTCCCAAACCTACCGAATTGAAGAATTTCATCTAACTTGAACTAAAGGGTAAATCTTTGCAAACAGATGGAAACATCATTGCATGTGCATCTCAGAAGGTCGCCCAACACTCGTCAAAGGTGGCAACAAGCCCGACGCGGTCCGATTGGAAGTTAACATTCGTCGCGGTCGACTAGTATGTGACTCCAAAAACCAGTCGCCACTTGTTCGGCGATCTCACACGGATCGAATGAGGATAATATCTTAAGCTAAGCTTTTACGGCCACCTTCGTCTTATGAGGCACCAGTAGCAGTTTTCTATGATCAATCTATTTTTTTTCGCCTTTAGTTCCGTGATAGGAACTGGCGCTATGCTACTTTTAGTATTAGCGTGAATTTATACCTCAAGCGCTACTACATACTATGGGTGGGTTTTGGGATAGAATCATGATATAAATCGGTGACAAATAATACTCTTTCCTACCTTATATCATAGCCTACTATGATAGTACTCCCTCTACTACACTCTACTGCAACACAACCTATCTATCATCTATGATCACTAAGCTTAGCGTTGCCTAATTAAATACTAAACCGATTGAAAAAAGTCTGCTTAGTATTTTAGGTACATAAGTTGTTCTGCAACACCCCCATACTTAAAATTTTAGTATGCTCCACTTCTTTCTGACCGGGCGAGGGACCGTAGGCATGCCACCCGAACCTAGAATATATCGGGTTCGCTATAGCTGTAATGCCCAAATGATTTTCGACCAAAAGATCAGAATATTAACGATCCAAGTAACCGATACATGCATGTGCATGCCATTTTTATATCTACCGATCCTCTATAGAGTTGTCAAAGTTACCCTGGTAAAGTTTGTTAATTAGCTTTGTCTGGCCTAGCTATAGCTAACTGTCTGGTAGATGTCTGAGAACTATATACATATCTACTCTCAGAAGTATAGCTATGCATGCTTCAAGGAGTTCCGTCTCACTAATGATCCTAAGTTACCGAAGAGATTTTTCCATTAACCGATAACGTAAAAGGACACCGAATGGGTCGGCACACTGAGCGGGCCGGTCTGAATACCCATACAAATGTCATTTTTTTTACAGCCTTATATATCAAAACCTGTAGGATACTCTGGTTTCTGATTTTGAGGTTAGATTATATATCGATGGAAGTATCTATAAAACATGTGTGGAATTAAAAGTAATGGAAACAGACGCCGAGCTGGGTAGGGCGAAGAGTTGGGTTTTGGAGTCGAGGGTCCGAGTCTAGGGCACTTTTTAATTTCACACGTGTTTTATAGGCACTTCCATTGATATATAATCTAACCTTAGAATCACAAGCTAGATTATCCTACAGGCGTTGAGATATAAGGCTGCAAGAAAAGACTTTTGTATGGGTATTCGGACCGGCCTACTCCATGTCCTGGCTCATTCGGTCTCCCTTTACGTTAATTAAGCAGCTTGAACTATGATATTAAACAAGACCTTCATACATGCACTGCACTAGATACCTAGGTATTTTCAATAGTCGATAAGTAGCAGCCTTTTGTATGTACATAGTAAAGTCGCTCCGCTCCCTCCCCCAAGTTTGTTTCTTAGTGAGAAATTGAACTTAACAAAATATCGGTTCAAACCGACACTGGTACTAATTGGGGTCAGTCTATGAGGCACACGAGCCAAAGATGCCCTACGGGGTTAACTGCTATTATGCATCTAACTTGCTACAATAAATTTTTCGCTTTGAAAAATAGTCTTCCTTGGTTTCTCGTGAAATGGTAGACCCACCGTGTTCATTTGTTTATATTGTATTCCTATGTCTATCAATTTTTCTATTCGATAGGTAATAAACAGTCTTGCAAGATACTGTAGTTGCCTGACATGCATGATAGTCTCGAGCATGCATTACTACATGGTAATCATGCTATTTCAATTGAGTTCTCGTGTTCTGACCCCCTTCTGATCTTCAATTGGCATTGGTTTCCAGAGGGACAGTAGTGCGCCATTTCATCTCCATATAGTTGGCAACCATGAAGGGAAGGTCGTCCTTATGGGTTGTAGACCTACTGGCAGCATAAGTCTGGAGATGAGTTAGGGAATGGTATAAACTTTTATTCACTTTACTCGATCTGTGAATGGATCTTAATGAGGCAACAAGTCACAGTTAGCGGGGTCCTTTGGCGGAAAGAGCCGTGATACGCCGGGCATGACTCACAAGCAGCTATAAATATGGTTTTGTAATAGGAATTCTGGTACTGTGCTTATGTCATGCCATAAATATTTAATAAAGCTTCTTCAGACATATCATTCTTTTGTCTCCGGGTTTGTTAAATCATTAGGTCAGCTTGGTGGTTCATGGGGAGCTTCTTTTCCTTGCCATGTCTTGCAATTTAAGGCAACAGGCAAGTTCATCAAACGGTGTTGTTGACATCGAACACCAGCTACCTGTGCCCACAATCAGACCGTCAGAAGCAAGTCTAGAATATGGCCACTTGCAGCAGCGGTCAACAGAACCCGAAGAGTCCCCAAGTAAACTCATTGCAGGGGCTGAGCCGCCACTCTCCGTACCGGAGAATTGGAACAGTTCGAGAATTAATGTTTACCGAACTTTGGCATGCTTTTGGTGTTTTGCGATTTTGGGGGCGAATGATGCTGCTTATGGGGTCAGCTTTCTTACATCTTCTTTGAGCACAAAGGGATACGCTTACCATAAATTCTAGGCTTTGATTCCGTATGTATGTACTTGACTTTATATATATATATACAGCTCACTAGTTAAGTCGATTCTAAGTGCTGCAGATTGAAGCATGGTACAAGCTGAATTACACCACCGTTGCACTAGTGTTTCTTGCGCCATTAATAGGATATCTTTCGGCTGCGTTTCTCAATAACTCAATACATCTTCGATTCGGACAACGTGGTTTAGCAATAATTGCCTGTGGATGCCATATAATTGCCTATACGATCAACAGTGTTCACCCTCCTTATCCACTCCTAGTGATATCTTTTATGATTGCTGGGATCGGAAATGGCCTCACAGACACTTCATGGAATGCATGGATTGGAAGTATGGCCAATGCTACTCAGGTTCTCGGATTCCTCCACGCCGCTTATGGAGCTGGAGCAATATGGAGTCCAATTGTGGCGACCACCCTGGTAACGAAAACACATGTTCCATGGTACTATTTCTATTACTATGTTATGGTGAGATGAATATGTCACTTACTACATCCTGAACTTGCTGCTCACGTTGCTCTGACAGATCGGCTGTGCGACCTGTGAGTTCATCATGCTAGTCTCGGCGTTCTGGCAAGCCGATGGTGCTGCATTTCGAGCAGCAAACGTTCGCATGTCCGGTTCTCAGGTAGGTACCATGAGGGAGTCACTTCTGACGAGAGAGTATGGCCGGGTCAATTTGGTTTGTGCCCTCTTCACCTTGGGTTATCTGGGTGTCGAGGTCATTCTCGGCGGCTGGATTGTCACCTTCATGATGCGGGTTCGCAACGGTAAACCTTTCAGCTCTGGAATGGTTGCGACAGGATTTTGGCTTGGAATTACTGTAGGACGGATAATACTAGGATTCGTGACGCCCCGGATTGGCGAGAAGCGGGCTGTTGTGGTGAGTCAGTTCGCTAATACCCTCCTCCCTCTGCAAGATTAATATATAAGGTATAGTATACAGCTTTCTGCTTTCGAGTTGGACAGACCCTATCACGCTGATTCCCTTGCGGCTCAGATTTATTTGTCCATTACAATAGGCCTCGCTCTCATGTTTTGGCTGGTGCCTGGATTCTACATCTCCGCCGTGGCGGTGTCTCTTCAAGGGTTTTTCCTTGGTCCACTGATCCCTGCTGCGGTTGTGGCTACCATGCGTGTGCTTCCCCGGAATCTTCATGTCAGTTCCATAGGGTTTGCTGCTGCCTTTGGAGGGTGTGGTGCAGCATTGCTGCCATTGGTCGTCGGAGCCATTGCTCAGGCAAAAGGCCTTCAAATTCTTCCACCTTTCATCCTGGCTCTGCTAGGAGTGATTTTCATCATCTGGTTGTTCCTCCCTAATTATGAGACGCCTAAAAAATAGTATGCTATAAATGATTGATGCCGGTGGCGCATATCATGTGCACCTCTTAAAATAATTAATTACTTCTCACTAGCTGGATCATGCACCATATCGCTTATTATACTAACAGTACAATAGTTAATTTCAATACATTTTTGTGCAGTTATTTGCCTCTAGGGCGCTAAGCCCATATAGGAGTTAGCTAACTTGGCATGGCCTAGCGGATCCATGCATGAATCAGACAAGAGCACCTAGGGCGGTGCTAGGCGGGAACCAGTGGTAGGGCTTAGGGCAGGATTCATGGCCGCACAGTAGAATGTAAGGTCATCGATCCTATGATTGAATAGTGAGTAGTTGTTGGACTACAAGCGAGTTAAGATGATGGAATATACGCTAGTGTCTACGGAAGTGGAATAAGGAATCCCCGATCCCTAAGCGTATCGTTGAACCTCAAGAGCTGGATGAAGGTGCAAGGAGATACACTCATTTGTATGGTTTCATTTGTACCATTTTACGGGTATAAATACCCCTACGAAATCATGTATTTCACAAGATCTTTTCTATGTACTGTAGCTAATTTTCAAGAATCAAGAGACTACTAATTAAGTTTACCATTTTTCTTAATATTCTTAGTTGCCTACATTATTTCTCTTCCAAGCTTCTCTCAGAGTATCTCAAGAAACAACTATAGCTAAGGCTGTGAGGCATCTTACAAGATACAGCAAGGAAGTTTTTATAGTGCTACACCAAGTTCTACATGCACTTTGGCAATAGCGCTACCTCATGCGCCGAAGGGGCACATTGGATGCTGAAGGATCTTGGTGTATCTACTAACGATCTCTTAACGGCTATACAATCGTTTGAGCGCACAATAACTTACCAGCATACTCGCATCAAGCAACAGCGTGATTATGAGAAGGTTTCGAAGCCGGTAAGCCTTTTAATTCCTTTGTTTGGTGACGTAGTCACGAAGATTTTCTCAGTATGCGCTACGGAAAGTCTTCGCGACCTACAACAATCATCTCCCAGGCAAGGACCTTGTACTAGAGTCACAACAAGAACCATTAAAATCCCATGTATCCATGTCCGAAAACGCCATTCAGATACTCGGCTCCCACTCTCTGCGGACCAATTCCATCAACATTGGCATCTTTATCCCAGCTATGAGCGTCTCCCTGTAGATCCACGTCTATTGATTCTAGAGCCATGCGTTGTGCGAACCCGCGGCCATCCAGTGAATTCCATTGATTAGCCCACGCAGGCAGAGACAGGTATGAATACTAAGCGTCCGGCGAGATCCATCAGTCTTTTGAGGCGGTCTTACTGCAGGAGACGCAGCGTTATCGGGGTCGCGGTAATGGCCGCGGTCAGGGTGGGAGCAGTGATGGCGAAGTTGACGGAAGTATCAACGAGTATGACAGGCATGATTCGGTTCCGATGAGTAATATCTAGTTAGTTCATTCTAGCGATTAAAGCACCTTAGAAATTTTTGCTGCATGAAAAATATGTCTGCATTGTTAAGTGGAATAATGCGCAAGCAAGCTCCAGTCACTACTTCATGGACATGTGGCAGAAAGATAGGAAAGGTAAGTCGGTGTGGTAGGAAGGAAGTTGGTGTGGCTATACCACCGGCCCTATACCTACTGCTCTCAGAACTTCAATCCTCTGCCACTACATAGAGATGAAGTCGCGAGATAAACTGCTGTATCTACTTGGAGGATTCTCATCCGCCGGCGCCGAGAGAAAATACCCTAAGGCCCGCAATAACTCTCGCATCATATCATATTTTACTGCAAACATTACAGTGACCACAGAGTTACTGGCACGACCATCTCCTATCAGAACATACTAGGATCAATGTCGAAGTCGGATTCACGGAACGTCAGGCCACAGTGACAAGTAATAAAAAGGTTGCAAATCTATGTAAAAAGAACGACATCTCGCAGGATCGAATCCAAAATGACGCTTTGAATAAGTGAGTAATCAACGAAGTGTTTATCACCCTAACTTCGTTATAAATAACCTACCTTTCAAAACGGCTGAATGGCTAGAGCTGCATACGCTTCTTAAAACCGCCAATCTACCGGGCTATCAACCGAGAGATAATTTTATCCCATTCGATGGTATCGCGGAGAGTCCTATCCTTATAAGTACCACGTAAAAATGTAGCTTAATTATTTTCTTCATATCTTGTTCTCTCTTTCGCTTCCGTGCCCGCAGCCTTTATAACCCATTGTGCGCTTAGTGATCCGCCTCCTTGTTAGTAGCTAGTGTACATACAGTTTGTGGATCGCGACAGGCCTTGTTCAAAGCTGTCTGCAGGCTTCCGCATCAAAAATTCATTCATCCTTTAGTGTTTGGACCTCACCAAATAAGATTCTCTTCTTGGGAATCTGTACGCATCTTGTGGATGCAGCAAATGGACTGTTGAAGGCTCTGATTGAACTCCGGCCGGTTATAAGGCATTCAGACGTTGAACAGGCGGTGCTTTTAGTGGCCACCCCTCTAGATTATAGCATTCTAAGAAGGGTCGACTACATTATTACGACTTGAACAACACACGAGGAAAATATTGAGTGGGGCCCAGTACACTACCAGATTCGTTGCATCGGTCATATACTAAAACTTGCTGTTCAGGCCTTTCTCTACGGTGATACGGTAATTTGCGAAGATGGAGAAGGAATTTGTAATGAGGGAAAAAATGGAGGAAAGAAAAGAGGAGTGGATGTGGAAACTGGGCTAAGAGGAAAGAAACTGAAAGGAGAAGCAATCTGGAGGTGGCTTCACCCTCTCGGAAAATTGCCTAATATTGCAGCTTCTCGTCTACAGCGGATCCGTGGCTCTCCCTCAAACAAAAGCGCGAGATGGAATAGTTGGCATGGAATGTCGGGTGTCGCCACCAAGGAGTCAGCCATCGATGCCTTCTCGAAAAAGAATTTTGATGATCTTAAAAGCCGATTATCTAATTCCAGAAGATTTTAGGCCTTTCTTCATGCAGTTGCTGAATTCCTTCAGCCGTTTCACCGTGCCACGCTAAAGATCAGGGTGACAAAGCATTTCGAAACAGTGTCATTATCTCCTGATTATTTCATTGTGTTTTCTCTCTCACGCCGTTGCTGTCTGAGTCTTCTTCTGGTGGCTTTCAGTAAAGGCGCGATCTCGCTGATATAGATATACTTTAGAACTGCTTTACTTTCAAAATTTGCTTCTCTAAGATGCAAGTTAGTTCAATACTAGGAGATTAAGCTTGCACAATTGTTTTTCAGCACTCCCTGGGGTCCATATTGCCTTGTCCGAAAATGGATGGACAGGCGATGAGATTGGCCTCGAATGGATCAAGACATGTTTTGAGCCGGAAACTCGATGTGGTGACGAGTACAGACTGCTACTTTTGGACGGCCATGGGTCACATGTTACAACCAAAGTTATTTGATTCCGCATCTGCAACCTCTCGAGGTTGGGATTTTCTCTCCTTTAGCCACAGCTTACAAAGCCGGTGTTCGGTAGCAGCCGAAATATATCGTCAACCATTCGCTTGATAAGATTGATTTCCTAGAAATCTATGGCGCGGCTAGAGACAAGGCGATTACCCCTATCAATATAGAGAAGGCTTGGAAATCGACGGGACTGAAACCTTGGAATTCGGTAATCGTGTTGGAGCACCTTCCGGACAAGCCAAATACAAGACCAATTACACCACCCTCAGCTCTTACATTGACAGGACCAACTGGGGAGTCGGTTCAAGTGCCGATTACGCCCGGAAATGTGGCGCAGGTCAATGAGCTGTTTGAGAAGGTCGTGAAAGGTGACTGTGATGCCTTGCCCTTGAGTTAAATCCACGTCTTGTTTTACATATTGAAAAGCTTTGTAAAGGTGCCTGCAAAGCAATGGCTGATTTTGCAATACAGCGGACGACAAATCTCGATTTGATCACAGCACATTTTCGGCTTGCTAATAAACATGTGTGTGTGAGCTTTGCTAAAAATGCAAAGGTCGAGGGAAGGCATCAGTTAATAAGGTAGAAGAGGAAAAATCGACACGTGATGTCAAGGCGCTAGAGAATGATGAGAATGAGATGCAACCTACAGCTAAAAGTCAGCATTGTACAAACTCGGAGTGGGAGAAGGGTCCGAAAACCATTTTATTTTTCGGGATTGCGAATCTATTTTCTTGTTTTCCTTTTTTTTCTCTTTCTTTCAAGTTGATGAAAGACAATACTAGAATTAACTCACTCAAGTCCTATTGCCTTTTACGACTGGTTTGTCTTTATTTTTCATTTAATGGCTGCTTTAAGTGGAAATTGTGTTCCTGATGTAAATATCGATGCTTTGTTTTTTGTCGTATACAAAAGATACCACGGTACTGCTATACTAACCGTATAGCGTATAAGGCCTTGTCTAATGGTCCCAATTTCCCATAGAGGCGAAGAGCTCTCGCAACTTCAATTATTGCACTTGTGATAAAGCGGCCCGCTGGCTTTACCACTACACCACAACACCAAAAAGGCCTAATAAATGACCGGTAGGCCATTCAGTCAGCATACTATCTACTACGATCAGGATCCTGACAGTACTATCTAAAACATTGGCTTACTAATAGGTAATGTCTGCGGCGGACTCGGCGGTGTCTGTGAAAGTAATGGTCGGGTCTAGACGAGAAACCGAACTTGCGCCATTTTAACGTCCAATTTAAAAATAAAAAAAGTAATAGTAGAATAGATGATGATTTCTATGATGACTACTTCTTAGATATATTCCTAACTGATAAAAAAAAAGTTTTTGTATGGAAACGAATGGCGATGATCTAAATTACCCGAATAGGACTAGGAAACTGATCAGTCACTCCATCTGATCAGTTACACCCTCAGCCCTTCTAGCAGCGAAGGCTTTAGACGGAGATGCAAGCGATGGAGATGAGTATGAGCCGTATCTCTCCCGGCGCCATATTCGTCTCTCAGGACCTGCTCCTAAATGGTGGCTCCCCGATAGTCAGCTTCAAACCTGGCCATGACTTTCACAGACGGCCATTGATATATATCAACCAGTGTTTCATGCACCGATTCTAAAGGAATACCTAAGCTGTGTACTTACATGGTACGTATCCATCATTATTATTCTACATGCCTTATCGAGAAATCAGAAACTCGCCTAATAGTGTAAAGGGCTAGATTCTGCTACATGGTAGCCTGGTACCTCAGGCTAAGCGGGGTCTCTATGACGCCATAAACTCGGCGGTTCAGAGTTGTCAATGGAAAGGAGCAAAGTTGATAAAAGGGCAGTCATTCCAGGTCGACAGTATTTAACCCCTACTATTCCAGTGTCTTATCCTTAGCTTTCACTTTGATGAGGTCACTGTTTAACTTGAAGTTATCATAACATAACAACTTGGACCACAAGTCGAATGCTTAAGATATTTGTGTATTCTACATATCTTGCGATCCCTTTATGTCTATATTAGATATCAATTCCGCGCTCACACATTTACTACATTTCAGAGCTTCAAAACCAATCGCCACGCACTACGGAAAGGCTATCTATAAGTTCTGGAGATAGCCAGCCCCAAATTGGGCTTCCGGAGTGCACAATGGCATAACTTATAAACGTGGGGAGGCACGCCTAGTAAAGCGGGGCGATAAATCCCCTAATGCTTAGTATTGGAGCCATGGTGAAGAAATAAGTCAGGATAAAAATGGGCAGCAGCGTTGGATGTGTGAGACCTGTGAGAAGGAGAAGGAACTCACCCATCAAGACCTGCGATAGCCAAGCCTGCAACCGAGGGTGCTGTAGATTCTACCAGGCTAGCTCCCCCGCCATGACAGAAGAAGCCTTTGGACTTTGATCAATGGGTCGCAAGGCACAAGCATCGACGAACCGGTCCAAGGAAGATACAGGAGGGAACCCCAGATCTTTGTACTTTTTGGGCCCACTGTGAGGGGCAATATCCGGCTTTAACGTGCATGGCTTTTGATGTATTTCTCTTCCATCAGTGAGTGGTGAATGTGAGCGTGTGCCCAGTTCTGCGAAGCTACTCCTTAGTGATAAAAGAGTTAGGCGGAAGGGAGGTATCGGAGGGTTTACGAGCATGGTTACTGGCTTCGAAGGAGTATTCCTCATCCATTTAGGATTATAATAGAATATAACAGTCTTTTTAGACCTGAATACTTTCCTTAGTCGGCCGTGTGTTTATATGATGTATATAGAAGAGTCGAGGACTAGCCAGGGTGGGACTAAGGCTTGATTAAGCTTGACTAGGCTTGACTAGGTGGACTTGACTTAGGGTTGACTTAGTCAACCCAACTTGACTTGACTAACTGCGAACACTGTTATCAATACCATCTATGAGCAAAGTGCGTTTCCAGACCCTCAAAGGACTATATCGTGGGAGAGGACACAGTTGGGGAGTGTAAACATTGAGACCGAGTGCTTTAAATTAAAGCATTAGGCGCGAAGTAATCTTACATGCAGACAGATTACTGAAAAATTAAATAATATATTAGTAGCTACCTATGTAATAAATGTAAAAAAAATGACTGGTAAATCCCAGCATTATTCTTCCTTGCTAAATAAGTGGAGGAAAATAGTACTGTGACCATCAAGAGCTCGATGTTTTTCAAGGCTTCAAGGCTGGCCACTGCAAGTCCTTTTTTCAGGTTTCTCTCAATATATTCGGTTTTGCGAGAGGAGAGGATGATCCCGGGCATATGCAGGCATCTCTTGTATTTTCGTTTTCATATAGGACTTCTCAGGGGTCAATAGGCTTGTTTTTATTTGGGCTTTGAGCCGAATATTAAACCTTTGTATACACTAGAAATGCTGTTAGTCTGGAGAACAGATACATCCCAATGCACTATATTTACTGTAATTCTTGCCAAAGACTTTTTCTAATGTTTTAACAAGACGTCCACCGTCCATACTAGGACGAGACCCATCGTTTCTTTGTCACCCTTGGCCTTCAATTAGTGTGGTACAAACGGCTGAAGGAATTCAGCAACTGCATGAAGAAAGGCCTAGACTTCTGGAGCTAGATAATCGGCTTTTAAATCATTAAAATATATTTTCCGGGAATGTTCCAGACTCCTTGGTGGTAACACTCGACATTTCATATTGATTATTCCATCTCGTGCTATTGTTGGGAGGAAGAGCCGTATCCGCTATAGGTTCAAAGTCGGGGTGGTATTGGGCGACAGACGAACGAATGAAGACCGTAATATTATGCAATGTTCTGAGAGGGCCAAGCCACCTCCGGATTGCTTTCCCTCCCAGTTATTCTTTCTTCTCTCCAGTTTTCATACTCCACCCTCTTCACTCCTACACCCTCTTCCGGGCTATTATCGGTCCCTTCCCCATAATCTTCGTAAATTACCGTATCACTGTAGAGAAAAGTCTGAAGAGCAAGGTTTAGTATATGGCCGATGCAGGAATCCGGTGGTGTACCGGGTCTCTAACCATATTTTCTTTATAAAGATAAGTGTCAGCAAACGACATAGCGTTTTTTTCGACCCGTGATAATGTAGCCGACACTGTTTAGAATACCATAATCTAGAGGGGTGGTGTAACGTGCTGCTCAACAGGAGAGAAGTTGGAGAGCACGGATGAGTAATGGGGGTGAGGAAAGTTCTATGATAGGAAATCTGGTAGTCTAGGAAATAGGTGTAATTGAAACCTGCCAGGCCCCTATTTCTGGGCACTGGCACTGATCTATATATACATGGCTAAGGTCATATTGATATGCTACATTATGATAGTTCTTGAGAGCCTTAGCTTAATGCCCGAAAACCCTTAACTCGGTGCCCGGATCTTCTGGAATCCAACTCGGTGCAATCCGAAGCCAGTCGGATGATAGGAGCTTTCTTTGTAATGGCCGTTACAGGTGGCCACCAAGAGCACCCCTGTTCAACGCCTGAATTCGTTATAACCGGCCAAAAGTCCAATCAGAGGTAATAGTCCGTTCGCCGCATCCACAAAATGCCCACAGATTCCTAAGAAGAGGAACCTATTCGGTTAGGTCTAAATATCAGGAGACAAACGACTCTTCGATATAGAAGCCTTATATACAAGGCCCTTCGAAGAAGTAAATAAGGATAGGATTCTCTTTGCTACCTCTGAATGGGATGAAATTATCTCTTTGTCGATAGCTCAGTGGATTGGTGATTTTAAGAAGCGTATGCCTCGCTCTAAAAGTTATTCATAACGATTAGGGTGATAAGCGCTTCATTAATTACTCGCTTATTCGAGACCGCTTTCAAGACGTCACTTTGAATCTGATCCTGCGAGATGTCATACTTTTTACATAAATTCGCAAGCTTTTCACCTATCACTGTGGCCTGGCTTTCTGCGAATTCAACGCCGATGTCGATCCTATGTTGTGACGGGAGATGGTCGTGCTAGTAACTCGGTGGAATAAACCATTGCGTTAAAAAGATTTCTGCCCGAGGCACACAGGGTAGCTAATTCTCCAAAGGATAGCTGTAGGTGAGAGTTTTGATTATCATAGATCTAAAGAATTACTAGGCTTGGACGCATGCCGAGCCGCGACGCAAGGCGACCCTATGACCCTATTGTATATTCTCTTCAACCTAGAGACAGAGCTTTTACGACTATAACTGTGCGTTCGGAGTAGATTCTTCCCAGAACTGTGCGACAGATCCAGAAAATCAACACTTGGCACTTTGTAAATGTTTTTATCAATCAATACAACATATTTTAAATTTTAAATTATACAAATTTATTCTTTGGGGTATGCTCTATATATTTCATCTTGAGCATTTTAATTAGAACGTGTTAGGGTCTGTCTATTTATGTGAGAAGTTTGGCATTCAAGAATGGCTCGCCATGACCATTAACTTGTCCCGACTCTCTAAGCAAAAATACGAGTTTTCAACGCTAAAAAGCTCTAAAAAAATCCAGATATTTATCAATTCTCTTTATTTTAAATACTGATTATGGGTTGCCGCTGATGACGGTGGCCTAAAGCTCGCCAAAAACAAAACTTTTCACCGCCTTTAAACAGAGCGACTGCGAGGGCAAACCATGCCAAATAGCATCAATAACCTATAATCAGCTAGTTTCCCACGTTCAAAATAAAGAGAATTGATAAATATCCGGATTTTTAGAACTTTTTAGCATTGAAAACTCATATTTTTACTTAAGTAGCCGGGACAAGGTATTGGTCATAGCAGACCATTCTTGAATGCAAAACTCCTCACGCAAATAAACAGATCCCAATATGTTCTAATTAAATATTCAAAGACGAAATATATAGAGCATATCCCAAAGAATAAATTTGTATAGTTTAAATTTTAAAATACATTATATTGATTGATGAAAGCGTTTAGTCGCGCGTCCAAACCTACATCAGTACTATGACTTCATAACGTGACAACAAAAAAAAAAAATTTAAGTGGAGAGAAAGGGGGTCTTTGATTGTCGAAGGGTGTAATTCTACATTTCTTAATTATGGTAATAGAATGGCCTCATCGCCCATTCCGATTTATATATACTTTTATTATCGGTATATTGCTGCCACCTCCTGTCGTTCAATTCCCTTATAACGTAGCGCTTTTCGTTGGGAGTGGTACAAAGGATTCCGTATGGGTCGCCTTCGCAGTCCCGTTAGTAATGTAGTTCGGCCCAATTTTCTTCTTTCCGGTTGCAATATCCCAGCCGTTTAGCGTTCGGTTGAAAAGCTGCAGGGCCGCAATGGGCTGGTAGAAAGGCACTTCATGCCCAGACTCATAGACGCGTGTGAATGAAAAGTTGCCATACTCGCGTGTCTCACCATATTCCACACCACTAACTACCATAGGGGCGTATTCCGAGGCGCGAAATTGTGCTGCATGCGAATAGTTAGCTGCAAGGGAGACAGCTTCACCACCGAACCAGTTGCAAATATAGTCGGCATCGCCATATATCAGAGATATGCGGACGGGCAGCTCGAGTAGCTCCTGAAGGTCCTCGATAAAATTCGGCCACACAAAGTCACCAGTTTGCTGGAATGCAAAGTAGACATCGTAGTTGGCGATCGTGTAATTCAGGTCCACGCCGATAGCATTCGTCACATCAGGCTCTTGAAGATAATTTGTGAAATAATCTGGCGGCGTAGGGTCCTGATGTATCCTCGTCAATTATCCATCCCCATTCCGTGCTCGCCTTACTACGGTGGTCATGTTCGAACGTACATACCTCGGTTGGATGCCGGATATCATATGTCCCTCGGCCGCTAAATGCATAATATGGGCCCTCTAAAATGTCGATAAATCAGCATATGTGAAAACTCGGGGCGTGATTGTCGAATGGACACTAAAATTATGGAGAAACCACTCAAACGATGTACAAATCGATGCTATATACTTGGGTAGATCGGATTCCCAAGAGCCCGTCACCCCAAATAAACCTATTCAAATATATAATATGTTGAAACGTTTCACCTAGATCCATGGATCCACGTCACACCTGCCTACTACAGGTAGTGGCTGAAAGGGGGTCAAAGAAAAAAGAAAACGAAAACGAAGCAAATGAAGAGGGAAACAAATAAAAGGACATACCGACGTTGTCCCTGCACATATTTTCCGCCTCAGTGCAGGTCGCATATGCTGCTAGAGATGTTCGGTTCAGTATTTTGCAAGACGCGACTTGATCTTGACATCCATTTGGCATTATATTGGCGAATTTCATGTAGTTATATACCGTCTCATTAACCTGTGCGCATACTCGGGCCGAAGATTAGCGGAGGGAAAGAGAGCCTAAACAGAGAAGACATGCAGGAAACATACGGCAACAATTCCGTATGTATTCTTGGTGGCAAATTCCGGGTAGTAGCTGGCCTGGAATCTGTGGTCAATTGGAAGTGCTTTTTTGTGTTCAAGGTTCCACCGCATGTCTGGCGCTCATACCTGAATGGCTTCATCAATCATGCCGTTAATGATACCTAAAGAATTGAAATCGAGGCGAACGCCTTGGGATTTCCCACTAGCGATCAAGCTATTTTGTTGCTCAAAGTAACGAAAGAACTGCAAAAAGGCTGTGAATTCTATACATATCACAACCCGTGGGTACTTTGTGACCTACAGCTGGTCCATAGTGTCTATATTTGTATTAGTACAATATTCAGCTAGAAAGGAGAAAAGAATCAGTTTCGCTGATTAACTTACCCTCCGTAGCTTTCGGTCCACAAATTGAAACTTTTTGACGTAACTTCTGCATCAAGATGTGGAAGAGCACCGAGAAAGGCTTGCAGTACTTCCCACGTAGCCGCTGCAGCCAGATCTGTGGTATCTATAATGTTGTATGAGCGTGAACATCTTCTGGCAAAAATCGAGAAACGGAAAGATATAGGTGAGAAGCGTGTATTACCAATTGCACTAGCATTGATGACAGGATAACGACCTTGCACTCCTGCAATCGATGCATTTTCGAATACAAATGAATAAGGGTTAATAGATCCCGGTTGTTCTTCGCTATAAGAGAAGCCTAAAGTAGAGCTGGTGTCAGCGTAGCGCTCAATGACCTCCGGTTGATCTGTCCTTACCGACCCCCAGTGGTTGTGAAATAAAAATCAGATTGGACACCTCATTCCACGAATATGGGTTGAGATACGATTTGTTCTGGGCATTCACATGACAAGGACCAAGTTCTGCGAACACATTAGCATAGGGAATCCAGATCTGCGGGGCAAGTATATGTATTCGCAGCTAAGGGCAAAACACACCCTGAAAGAGGCCGATGAGTGAATCACTGCCAGGACCACCATTGAGCCACAAAGTAAATGGATCTTTTGCTGGATTACGGCGAGATTCAAAAAACCAGAAAAAGGTGTGTGAGGTAGGGGACAGATCTATATATCCCGAGTATGAGTTTACTCCTGGAGTTGTCTCGCAGACACCCTCTTTCCCAGGTTCTTTATATCTAATGGTGACATTATTTGGGGATACTATGGTTTTGACTCCAGTCGGCTCGGCTGGCAATTGCCGCACTTGGCCAGGCGCCGCTGCTCTGCAAGTCGCCACAAGTAAGGCGATCACTGAACAAGACAGTAGCATCTTGTTCTAGTGGCTCTAGCTCTGCAGGTGAGGGCTTTTAAATAACTGAAAATATTCAGAGGCAAGTTTCCGCTCGTGACGGCTGAAGGTCTGAAGGACTGATACCAGCTTTTCTAACTGGAGCTCTGAGCCGGCTGCTATCTCATATTATTATGAGGAAATAAACTCGGAGAAACACTCTATGTAAGCGAGAATCAAAACAAAGTCGGCCTAATCTCGATCTGTCATGATGAATTTACGTAGATCTCCTGTAGATTAGTACCACTTGGATGCTATATTATGTACAACGATGGATGCGTAAGATACGTTTTTATGTACATATACCCATGCGCGCTCGTCTACAGGGTTAAAGTGCAAACAGGGATACTCTACCATCTGTCAGAAACCATTCGCCACAAGGCCGAAGATCATCACGTACGTACCCGGAAACAGCTGGGATTGCCTAGACCAATGATTCATCCAGGTGGAGGCACATCTGCGCAGCCAAAGCAAGTACGCACGCCAGGTGGCGCCTACTAAACTCTGAAGATAAGATATCTCAAAAGGACAGTGATTAAAACACGGAACATACGATATTCCTACGTCTCAAAATAACTTGAGCCAACATTGAGAAAATCATAAAACATCCGCCTTGCCAAGCCCCAGCTTGTAAAGGTACCTATTTTATTAGCGTCGGTCTCCCGACTCATCTAAGGCCGTTATATCCTCAATATTCTCATATACCATTCCCAGATGGGTTTCTGGTAGCCTACCCATTTAACTAGGTGCTTTTCCCACTTGGCATGGACTCCTCGGTTAGGGATTTTTTCCTATACTATTCTCTCCATCGACTATTGCCGCCAGCGGTTGGTAGTCGGCTTGCTGCTGACTGGGGAACACAGCCACGTATGGAACATATAATGAATCCCTAGGACAGAGAACTCCTGCTGTACATAATAAGTTTAAGGAATATAAGACATTTGGGGCGTCTTAGTACCCCGATATCATAAGAGAAACTTTAGTAAGCTTGAGTCCAAGTTGTGTTGTGAGGCGTGGCAGCTCAAACAACCTGAACCTTCAAAATAATAATCGAAACTTTTGCCAACGGTATGCCTTGAGACACGTAGCTAACCCCATCGGGTCTAGTGACCCGCGCTACACCGTTTGATCCATTAGCGGACCAAACGGGGTTCGAGCTTCACCGTGGGTATACAGCCAGAATACAGTTCTGTACATTGTATTGTACCGTAAACCCTTTTAAAACTAGGTAAATTCGATGTGGTTTATTATTATACTTTTTCCAATTTTCAGAAGACATTTCTGGTTGCCTGGGCGGTGTTTGTAGTTTAGTTTAGTCAGGCCCGACTAAGATAAGTGGCCGAGTTTCCAAAATTTAGCCATGCCACTAGTTGTTAGTAAAATACGTCAGCCGGTTGGCGCGCCCAATGATTCTAATTGGGTGCACAGCCATGAAAAGTTGACCTTATACTACCTTGATATGTTAGTGGTCAGCCGACTAATGAGTTAGAGTCTTCATAGTTTCTTTAAAGCCTATTAGACTTCAGCCTATAAAGATACCTACCTAGTCCCCTCAAGTTTTCCCTACTAGCCTACCCTGCATCACGCCCAGCCAGAGTGTAACCATTGCAAGCTTTTATCCCATACAGAACACAGAATCTCATTGATATGTATGTATGATGATGGCTAGCAGCTATGCCACGCTCTACTTGAATTAGACGTCGAATTACTAGCCATTCCGCCAACCAGTACATTACACCGCGCGTGGACAGCGTCATTGCCGGTGACAGGCGGTGTCGGGAATAGTGGGGTATGAGCCGACACCGAATAGCGGGTTTAAGGTTGCGAAAACAAATGAGCGGGAAACAGGAGGGGACTATGTACTGTACATATCACTTCCCTAAAGATATAGAATAGTCACTTGGGAATGGTGGTTCACGGTAGTACTATCTAATCATAGCTAGTCTCGGAAACCCGGCTGGCTAACTTTATCGATCTTAGCCGGGTCTGACTAAAAACTAACCGCGAATAGACCAAACTTTGCTTGTGCCGATTAGGTAATTTTTAAGGGCACTTTAACCTCTTCCTACTTCCCCAGTGATTCACTGCAGGACGGCTACCTACAGGCAACACCTTCTTTTGCACTATTTTGCTCCGAGCCAGTGATGTTATTAGATTAGATGCTATTTGGATTGGATTGGATTGGCTTGGCTTCCTGGATGGATCCAATAGATCCAGCAGATCCAGCAGATCCAGTTGTATAGCTGCATAATATATAGTATCATGGATATAGCTAAACCCAGAAAGATAAAGTTCGTGCTATTATATATATGGTAACACGACCTTGCTCTAGTAGTCTCGCTTGCAATTTTGCCGAGCAGTAAATGCACACATTATTGTTGCATACCACATGCCTAATCCTGCCACACCATCTTCTTCAACGGGGATCTTAGGTCTTGGGTTGAAGATTCTAACAAATCATACTTGCTCCATCATCCATTCATCCTCACCCAGCCGACATCGCGGATGACATACCGATTAAACCCGATGAGTTTAAATTGAATGGAAAACAGTATGTCTGCTGTTGTGCTCTAGCAAAGCCTCAAAAGTACAACAAAAAGAGAATCTTAGTTGTTTAGGTATACGTAAGGATATACAGCTCAAGGATGATCCAACCCGGAAATTCTGATATTGTTATTATCTCTGCGAAGGGAAACATAGTCAATAGGAGCTTCTAATTTCGGGAAAGGGTAACTCTAATGCCCTTGATCACCTTGTTGAGAAACTCCATGTCGACAGGAAGACCCCTCGCGACCATCAACCATCAATTTAATTATCGACTTTAACTCAATATCCACTCTTATATTCAAACGAAAGTTTGATGAGTCTAAAGCGCTCCTGATTCGGTGGATTGTCTATTGTCACATGGCTTTCTTCCAGACCGAAAATGTTTACTTTTGTGAACTCCTCTTTTATATCTTCCCCGGTCTTAATCTTTATTCCCGAAAGTTCGACTGGTGTCCGCAGAAGGATTATGGAAGCGTTTGAAAAGAGGAGGGAAAAGCTACGACAAGATATGAAAGGCCCCCATGGCAACATTTCGATATCATTGATCCCTAGATATCACCTAATTGCTTGGTTGTTCTCGGTTGTATTGCTCATTTCATAGATGAGAACGGCAAGAGACAAACCGCTGTTCTTGGCCTTCGCGAACTGCTCGGCGACCACTCAGGCGAAAATATGGCGGATGGCCTCCTGGAAGTATTTAAGGACTACAACATCAGTGGCCGCATTGGATACTTCATGGTGGAGAATGCGACCTCAAATGACAACTGCATCGATTTGGTCCCCCCCAAATATGAGTAAGAGACAACGCCTGCAACGTCGCCTTCACTGTTTTGATCATATTATCAACCTCTGTGCTCTGTGCACAGGCTTTTCTTGCTGGAAAGGATGCTGAAAAGATGTGCAAGGGCCTTGAAGCTGTATATCGCGAAGAGGACTTGAAGTAGATTGGCAAGCTTTGGAGAAAGCGGGGTGCAGTCGGAAAGCTCCATAACATTATACGATATGTTAGGGGTAGCCCCCAACGCCATCGGTTCTTTCAGTTAAGAAAAATCGGCGGTTATCTAGCTGATTTCGATGGGCTAGAGGTAAGCGCTATCTTCACGGTATGCCCGTTAGCCCGATATACTGAAATTCTGCTTCAGCTTATTCAAAGTCAATCCACACGCTGGAAACTCGAACTTCGTACTTTATGTCTATCGGACGGGCCCTTAACGTGAAAGAACGGTTTCAGTTATTCTGCGATCAGTCTGAGCTCCCGATAGGCCGGAATGGTATTGAGGAGGACCGCCTTAGCCTTCGCCAATGGGAAGAGCTTGGACACCTCCGAAATCAACTTAAAACGTTCTACGGGGTCACTTTGATGAATGAAGGAATACAATAGACACTGGCGGTCCATTTTCAATCTTTAGATTAGCTGATAGATGGTTGCTCGACAGAAATTTCAGTAGCTTGCGAAGGATTCTCGAAGAAAACGTGGACAAAGCAGGCAAGACAAGTGGCATGAAACTGATGAGTACAACTGGCTTGCCGCTGCTGCAGAAGTCGCCTGGCAGAAGTGCGAACGATACTATAATAAGGCCGACGAATCCCCGGCTTATTATGCAGCTATATCTAGAAGCCTCTGTACATGTAGCTAGGGAGCTGGAGCTCAAGTTCAATTCATCGATCTTCATCCCGCCGAATCATAGAAATTAGCTTTACCATATCATGTTCTCTGATGACTACTCCAGTTGCACAATGTATTATGCAGAAATTAGTGAGCCGGTCGGGCAGCAAATTGCTTTGTGGGTTTTCTTTCGCCATCCTGCAAAGTGCCTTACTCAGAGGGTCTTTAGGTCGATACTTGTTTGAATTAGGAGACCTAAAACATTTTCACAGGGAGATTCCGAAGCCGATTGGTGTACTATCTCCCGAAGTAGGATTACGACAGTATCCAGTTCCACGAGGCATTAGAAGCATCGGGCTGCTTCGACGGCTATGATGGCAGCCATGTAATGTGCGTAGGGTGAGTGGTAGAAAGTTCATTGAGTCAACAACTGTTAGAAATTTACGTAGAGTATTGATGATGATATTCTTGTGTTCGGGATTCTGTTGGGTGCAAGTATTACTCCCTCATCTAGATCACATGTTCAAATATATAGAACTTCAGAAAAACATGGTAAAGTAATAACGTGACTTTTCTAACAACAGCCTGGCGAAGCAACCTCGGATGTGGGATTCTTCAAATGTGTTAGAGGTATCGCGCTAATGAGATAGCGCAACGCTAAATTTTTAGTTGCTATGACACAGTCTCCAATGCCCTGAAGACTCCATTTTCGGAGATCATGAGAAACACCAAATTTGAGACTTCTATGCCAACTTCCAATCGGATTGGTCGTCTTATTATGTAGGGGAATACTGGAATGCTGGCGTGCGTACATAGCCCAAGAAGATGAACACTTCCTTCTCAATGTACTTCATTGTTACGGTTCCGTACGACTACCACAGCCCCGCCACAACTCTCATGCAACCTAGGCTTATACAGCCTACGATTATCATAGTCCCGAATGGCATTGGAGCCAGTTACGATTGTCAGCAGGGCTATGTAGTGCAGTAAGATCCTGTCTTCTAGGCACGAATATATATACGGGGCAGGGCAATGTAGATAGTCTGTTTCTAGTTCCTCATGCGATGTTTTGTTTGGTAAGCCAATGCCATAGTCATTTCTGCTCCTCATAGATCCAGATCGTGACATTTATCTTCTTCTTATCCCCATTACAAGCCTTAATTGCGGCTTCTATTGAGTCAAGGCATCCAGCTTCGGCACGCCGAGTATGCGTAGTAGTACAAAGATGACGAAGGATAGTAGCATCGTCTTTTTTGCCTAATTTGTAGCTATTAGTGTATTTCTTCCCTAAATTCCATTCTAACAGAGCTTACCAAAATGACGACGTACATTAGGAATGGGCTGTACAAAGACAGGTTTTTAACCTCAGTTTCCCCCGCCTCAAGGCCCCTGAAAGATTTCCTAACTACGGCTTGCTCTCCTGCCGAGTCGTCCATCGGGATATACCGTAAGATCCAGCGCTGACACCATGTCTTCACTTGAGAAAGGCCTGTCACAAGAATATCACTATCCTGACCATCATGCAAAAAGAATGCAGATAGAATCCACGCGCTATACTCATCGCGAACCATTAGGGTAGTTAAATACCACCATAATTTGTTGGTGTCATGGGCAGAATGAGATATCCACGGCGGGTTAGAATTTGGATCCCCCTTAGATGCACAAAAGTAACACCATTACAATCTATAGTATGATGCTGTCGCACTAGCCAATCTTTATCGTGAAGATATAAGACGTCTCACAGCCCTAAGTGTAGCTGCTTCTTGAGATATTCTGAGAGAAGCTTGGAAGAGAAACAATGTAGGCAACTAAGAATATTAAGGAAAAATGGCAAACTTTACGAAAGTTCGATAGCTTAACCTATCTCAGGATAATAGTCGAGCTTCCCCAAAATATTAATGTTGGATTGGCTGAGGCCGTTAATCAACTTAAAAACTATAAGTACCATTCGTTTTTCGGCAAATTCTCACTACTGCGAAAATTCCTTTATGGAAAGTTTGTTATGTTTGCTTACCCCACTCTTTTTCATACTGTCATAAAAATAATTGAATATTTACTTCGCTCTGTTTATGTAGAATCGGCGCATGGATATGAATTCAATTGCACTATGTGCCCATATAATCCTGCTCCATACTAGTAACAGCTGCTATGATACAGGTTTGTATCTACAGAAGCATAAATTGGATTCTCACGATATGATAGTAGTACCGTCTGTGTAGTTATATATGGTAGAGAGAGTATACCTGCGCTATAAAATCCCTAATTTAGCAACGTATTGTTCTCTATCATAGGAGAGATAGTGATAGAAAAGGGGTGAAGTCTTAATTCTGTGAGTATTGACCAAGAAAAATATTGTGTTCTGACTAATATTTCGAGAGCCTACTATGTATACTGCTTGCATCAAACATAGCAGGTCATATATGCAATCAATCTCTTAGCTTATTAGATATCCTCGACTCAAATGTATATAAGTGCCTGATACCAAGGATGCAATATAATCACGATGCTATAGGCACCAGTAGGCAATGACCTTGTATCTACGTAAGCTACAAGACCTCCATCCAGACTTGGCGATTTAGGGATTTGTTAGTAATATTAGTACAAACTAGTTAGTATGGCCTGCATACTAACATTGTTAGTATTACTATTTATGTAGACCTCAGCACGGGAGAGTGGAAAAGATGTCAATTGTAACATATGGAATTGCCAGGCACAGCTGCCACGTGATTGATGCGGGGACCTACGTTGTCGGCTCACACCTACGTTGTTAGTGGCATCAAATTAGGGCGCCAGTGAAGCTGGGCCAGGTGCTAGGTAGGAGTTGATTTGGGTGTTGAATCTTATATAGATTCGGCGAGGTAATAACGGATAGTGAAGGTTGGTAGCGGAGGAGTATTCGTTGGCAGGCATGTTCAGATGCAGGCTATGCTGTGATGCCTACTCAAGAACAGTAATATTCATATGATTTGATTATCAAGCTATAACCAGCTTATGTATCGGGGGACTGAAAAAAAGGTATAAGGCATCGGAAGATAGTTTGAGGCGAATAAGAGTGTCTACCCAGTCATAGAATTGCGCCGGAGGATTGAAGTACAGCAATTCTGCCAGTGGGGACATAACTTAGTAATTGTATTCTCATCAAGGCGAGAAAGCGCGTCCGCAAGGGTGTTTGTGGACCCTTCTATCCACACAGGCTCTAAGACAACGCCGTATGCGGCAGCTGAAAGGAGCGCTTCCCTAAGAGGAGCGTTGGCTGGGCTTCGGAGAGTTTGCTTCATAAGACCGAGCTCAGAAGACCAAAAGGCCTTGAGCCTGGCATAAAATAGCCCCCAATTCCTGTGCCTGACGTGTCTGCATAAAGGGAGAACATCGTGTGTACTTTGGTGTCGAAGAAGCATAGTATACTATTCCACTGGGGAAGGAGGTCGTGCCACCATAATAGGTCACATCGCAGGTCAGCAGGGATTCGTCTCTTGGTGAACTTGGACTTGTGTTTTGGGAAGGCTGCGATAAACGACCATAGAGACCTGAGGAAGACTCGCCCTAGCTAGACCGCTGGGGCACAGAAACCAAGGAACCCGGCAAGAGACTCTGCCTCACGGAGGTCCGGAGAGGCCTTGGCTAATGCTTGGGCTGTGGAATCGCGTGCTTTAGTCAACTTCTCCCGAGGTACTTGGAGGGTAAACGTGTTTGTGTCAACCTCATAACCTAGAACTGGTAAGACCGTGCCGCATTGGTCCTTTGAATCGTTTCGTGGAATTCCCAGGAGGTTGGTGGCCGCAATATAATCCCTGGCAGCTGTCCGGATTATTGGATCTAACGAGGGCGACTGGGGAAAGATGCAAATAAAGCCATCGAGATAGTGGTTAACAAATTCACATCCAAGCCACGACTGGAGAATCCAATGCAGAGCTTCTGCGAAGAGATTAAAGATGAAAGGAGCTGTGGCGAGTCCGAAAGGAAGGCACCTTTCGACGTAGAAACGGTCCTTCCACTGGAAACCAAGTAGCCACTGTACTTGGGGAGCAACGGGAACGATGCGAAAAGCGTCTTTTATATCTCTTTTGAAGACGCCACAATGGCGGCCTGCTTTGACGATATCATCGGGGATATGTTCAATGGGGGTATATTTTAACGCGCCGTAAATCGGGTCGATATGCGTATTGACTGGTGCGGGTACGAGAGGTCATGAATTCGATGTAAACCACCATCATGTTTAGGGACTAGTCCAAGAGGAGATATGAACCGGTCGCCGGGATTAACTAGTATCCTAGAGATGCGACCCAAGGCAAGGTCCAGTTGGAGCTTCGACTCAATGTCGCTAGGGGATATATTAACAGTGGAGTGGTTCCGAAACAAGATTTGCTGGTCGGGCCCTTTGTATCCGAGTAGGGCACCATGATTGAGTATGTTAACGAGCACCTCAGGCAACTTGCCCGGGTATAGGAGAAGCAACTCTCGCCAAGCAGAGATATTAAGAGGCGACGGCGAGGCCGAAAGCTTTGGCATTGAGAGGTCGAAGATGGGGAATTGGATAGTAGTGTTCGGCCTTGGTGGCCTAGGGACACAGGAATGTAGACTTGTGAATTGATTTAGTCTAGCCTGCGTGCTCATCAGATCCTAGCTTTGGGTTTCCCCTATGCGATTGTCCATGCTATTGCCCTCAGCCTTGTGGTAGTTTTTCTCTTTGTAATCTCTTCCGCATCGCCGACAGGCATGTATACGTGTGCACCCTCCCAATTGCAGTCTCCAGACTTCCACCTCAAGCAGAAATTAGTGGATGGCATATCTGAGGATAACCGGGGTGTAGATGACTTGGTGGGTTTGTCACGGAGGTGTTCGTCGATTACCGCATGGTGTAGACGCCAGGCTTCCTTATTATTGATACCCATAATAATTCACTCTTTATGGAAGGTCAATGCTAGGACGATAACTGCTTCCCACAAATAAGACTTTGATAGGTCCATGATGCAGCTGTGGAATGGAGCAAAGGGTGAGTGAGACCATCGTATTTGCCCCGGAACTCGGAGAGAATAGCAGTGTATTCGAGGAAGGCCGCCAACCAGATATCTGGCTGTGGATAGTCTTTGACTGTACCATAATGCCTTTTAGCGCGGAGTTTGCCCCCACTGACAGATATTTCTTCGTCGTTATCCAAAGACAAGGTGACTTTCCCACGTAGTTTATATAGGTTAACTGGTTCAAATTTACCTTCAAAGATAGCCGCAATTTCCTTCTGCGGAGCTGTAGGGAAAAGGAGAGAGACCTCTTTGGCCTCAAGGGGTATCTCACCTTCCTCATCATCCGGTTCAGCATTACGGTTACCTGAGGCCGCAGTCGTGAGCTGGGTGAGTTTTTTCTGGCGCAGCTCTCTTTCCTAGGCCCGGCGTTCCTCTTCAAATGCCAATTCTCTATCACGGCGCTGGTCCTCATAGGCCGCCCGCTTGGCCCGCTGTTCCTCTTCAAATGCTGCCAACTTCCGTTGGTGATCGAGTTCTAGTCGGGCCTTTTCTACCTCGATTTGGCGTAATTCGTCGTCCAAGGGGCGTTTGTTGGACCCTGGATCGGTGCCTCTAAGTGCAAGGGGCGTTGGGGCTCGGGCTTCTGCATGGACAGGGGACTGAGGGGGCTGCTGAGCTTGGTGATTTTCCGGCTGCAGGCGGGCGTCGAGGGTGCTGGCAGAGTTTTCGCGGGCCATTGGTGTCGCCCGTCTGGTTGCAGGAGCCATTATACAATCTTGCGAAGAAGTTGTACGAGAGTATGAGAGGACGTATTGGGTACGAGCTAGGGCTACGAATGTGGACGAAAAGACGAAATAAGGCGTATGCCACCGAGGAAGCTGGTGCTACCGGTGGCAATAGCAATGAAAAGGGATGATGAGGAAAGAGACCGAGAGAAGGAAAAGGGCCGTGAATGCACGGGCCACCATCAAACCATATCAGTAGTAGTAAGAAATAGCATGGTAGAAAATCCCAAATACCTTTTATGATTGCTCTGCTAGGGTATTTCGGCACTTATTATAATGCTCTAAAACATATTGTCCTGCAATATTGAAACATTAGACAATTGCTGGGTAGTAGTATGTACACTATACAGCTGTGGTGCTGAGCGGTGAGTGACTGGCCGAAAGGATCATTAAAATTGGATGTCTGTGCAATATGTAGAGTAAATCAACTAGATTTAGCAGGTGATCTAAATCTTACTGTTTTGGGCTAGATTACAACGAAGGCACCCCGTGATCATTGTATAAAAGTAGTCAGATCTATTAGTAAGTTGTACATACTTGATGGTATATACAAGTTGCTCTGGCACGGTTGGATATTATTACAGTATCAGCATCCTTTATCTGAATCACTATCTACATCGTCACTCTCAGATATGGCGGCATCAGGAGGATCAAGGATGCCTTTAATTCCTTGATCAGAAAATATAACCCCTTACGAAAGCCAGTTCGCTAGGGATTCCACCATTTTAATGTTCTTAGCCTCGAGTTTAGCCCCCATGCCACAATCATCCTCCCACGCGAGAATGTCCTCTCCGGTGCATCGGACATCGGTGGGATAAATAAGACATCCAATGCCATTCCAGATAGCCGGGGAAACTGGTCACGATGTTCTTCGAGACACCACCACTCTAGAGGCGTCATATTACCTGCCCCGAGCTTGACTTTTACCGCATCAATAAATGTGACGGACTAGGCTCGGGTATGGGTCACATGACCCACAACTTGTATATTTGTCCTGTATTCCCTTCCCGCGTTCTGTTTTCCTTTCTTTCTTTCTTTGCCTTTGGATTCTTGTACGATCGCCCCTTAGCTAGTACAACGAATCCATTACTTATGCTTTGGGCTTGGGTCATCACAATAAACACCTGAAATTCATCGTCTGGCTCCTCCTCTGACACACCACGAACCTCAGCCTGTATGCTGGAAAAGGCGGAAAGTTCCTGACGCCTTTTCCCTTTTTTCTTGGAGCTGTCATTTGTTAATGGCTGAGACAGAGGGCATGACTCATCGGGCTTTGAAACCGATAAACTCCTAGACCTCCCTTCCCGGAAAGACCGTGCACGTTCAATGGCTTCATCTATGTCTCCAGTTTTCCAGTTTTGTCTCATATACTGTCTCCTCTTTCGACCTAGTAATAACACAGTGGAATAGGCTGGGACCGCTTCTGATAGGCGGTAGCATTTGTTCAGTACAAAAACAGCCATATCTACTGTGTTACACATACGTACACCATTACTTTCGGCCTACTTTCTAGTTAGCTAAAACTCAGAATGACTAGCTGATTGTAACTTACTCTGGTTCTTTGGCAACGAATTAGTAATATGTCCAATGCCTCCATCGCATCAGAGAGACTGGAGATAGCCTGCTCCGCATCTACCGCAGCTTCCTTGAAAACAAGGAGGAAGCTATACGTTTTTTGAAGTAAATCCCAGTCATCCTTCTCCAAACTATTCTCACCCGCTTCGTCACAGCTACTTCAATCATGTCGCACCAGCTAAAACAGCAGGTTGCATTACCAAAACCCAGAACTATGCCGATTGTGTGCATCCAGCTTTGATACAGGATATTTGAATTCTCGAGTAAAACAGCAATGTTATGCAGCTTTTTCAAAGGAGCAATACCACCCCAGCCGCTATCAGAGCTATCTCGAGTGCTAGCCCTAGACTTTTGTTTGCTTTTTCCCTTCACCTTCATTCCCTTGCCACTTCCCGAGCACCGGGTTAGATATTTCTTCGGTAGGGAGAGAAGATAAACCGGCCGGTTCAGCTTTATGCGCACGGTCAACATTATCTGAGGGAGTGTGCGATAAAATCGAATTCTTCGCCAGCCATAGCTACAAGGGCATTTCCACATCCTCAGTAGATGGCCCCTCGACCCCACTGATAACTGATAGCAAAGCCTCCTTTGACTTTGTGAGGAGGAAGGTATGTAGTGCCAACTTGATAACATGGCCCAGACAGCGGATACGGGACTCAGCGGCATTGTACTTGATCTAAAATAATCGTGAGTAGCTACAAATCAGGGAATATAAAAGAGAGCCGGATAAATTACCCTGAATTCTTCGTTCAACGCCAAGGCTATCGCGCTAAGGAACGTATTATTTGAGCCGCCATTATCCCCGGTAAAAAAGCCGAGGGTTTTCCCATACCAAGCCACTTAATGATGTCCATGATGTGTGACGCTTGCTAGGGCCCAGAGTGGTTTGACTAGCACTCTGTGAGCCCTACCAGCAAATTTTGCTAAGTATAGTTTTCATCTAACCATTGCATAGGGACACCGAGAAGACTGATATGGTTAGGTGAGGACTAAAGGTCTGCAGAGAAATGTACTATCAATTTTGCTCTTGCCAGTTTCATCCGAAGCTGATCCCGATAGAAGTCATATATGCCCTTGATATGGGCGACAAGGGTTGAGCGGGACTTGATCAAACCCTTTTCAATAGAACGGTTAAGGGAAAGACAGAACCATTGAAATGCAGGTCGGGTAATGATATTGAATGGCAATTTCTCGCCGTACACTAGCATGACCAAAGACTAAGTACTCGGAGCGATCAAAATCAGAGAAGACGGATGATGCTTAGATGCCCTTTCACAACAAATGCAAAAATCATTTGTTGAAAGATCATAATCACCCATGAATATACTTATAGAAACGCTGATTATTATGAAGAACTCAGCATTGTTAACCCAATGCAATATAGTGATTCAGGGCCTCGCCATGGTGCTGGTGTTTTCGTGGGCTCTTCAGCAGCCTCGTCTTGTGCACCTTGAAAGAACGCGTAGCCTGACGTGATACTTGGGAAACCTGGCTCAGAGTGCTAGAAGGCGACCATGAGGGAAGGTCGTTCTGATTGGGCATTTTGGAAAGGATTATAAACAAATAGCTATTACTGGCTGTTAATAACAGGGGTGCTATGTTGGAAGAACCTTGGAACTCTTGACAACGATGATGATCCATGGAATCGTAATAGACTAGCATTTGTGCGGCATACTCACTCTATCATAGTATACTAACAAGTGTTAGTATGATACTAACCGGGTTCATACTAGTCCATACGAACAGCCTCCATCAAACCCGTGATAACGATGGACCAAAATGTCAACAAATGCTTGCGCGTGTGCGTGTGCGTGCGTGGTAGTGACCTCCTGATTAAAGTAGTATTTAAGGCAATTCAAGTCCCTCCCTTGTCGTTTCTCTTTTTATCATAAACTCCTCTCCACATTTTCACCACATTGTTTCCAATCGACTGCCCTGGATTCCAGCCCATCCATGGCCGCCGCTCTCTCGTAAAGGTGTCAGGCGACAGGAAAGGTAATCGGAAACATTTTGAAAGAATATTAATAACACTTTCAAAATGCCATTACCCTTCCTGTTGAACGACACATTTATGAGAGAGCAGCGGCTATGGATGGGCTGGAAACCTGGACAGCAATGTTCTGGATGGCGGTATTTAATTTCATCATGAGTTCCCTGCTATAAGGCAACTTTACCTCGCACAAGAGCATCCTCCGGCAGAGCAGAGTAGGAGGAGAGTGGACTGCAAGGTGTATTGGTGGGATAACGCGTCGGGCTCAACAAAAGATACCCTCTATGTTGAGTTCAAATGCACCGGTATTACCAAGAAGGACCGCAAGGAGGCTATCAAGCAGGTTGCTGCGTACTGCCAGGAACATTTTCTACAGTCTTTTGGTGGTAAAATGATGTGCATGGTATGCTACGGTACTAGGGCCATCTTTTGGGGGTCTCGACAAGGCCTTGTATTCCCACTCATGGTCACAAAGCCTCGAGAAATCTTGTGTGCGGGAACGGCTCTGACAACTCGAATGACATAGGCCACTGTGAGCGATGTGGCCTCTAAATGTAGGGTATGTCTCGCAAATGCAAGTAGAGAGACTAATTGCGCTTCCTTCATTTTAAACCCGGTGAAAGATTTCTCTAACAGACCTCAGAGTGTTCCAGTTTCGTTGACGGTTCTCGAGACCTAAGCAAGTTTCCTCTACTAGTCCAGCCAATTCTGAGCTCTTATGCTTGGCACTCCATTTTGAACTTCAGCCCGGTTCTACAGTATCATGCTCTCTATGCTACCATTTACACTCTTTGTTTTGTTACAGTATAACCGCCTTCAACTTGCCAATGAGTGGACCGATTGTTGCATTACAATCCAACTCCGAAGAACCAAGGTTAGGATGGTAACGATGATAAGAAGCCGTAGATAGACGTCGCTTCTAAAGCTGTTGAGGAGTTCTGGACTGAGGAATATAGAGACAGATTCTCGAACGGCGCCGCCACCCCTAGCCATGTCTCTAAGGCCCCAGTTTTTAAGGAGAACTCATTCACCTCTATCAGGAATCATAAATTACTACACCGATCGGGACCTGAGGATGAATTCAGATCAGCTTTTACTGTTGATCATTACAATGAATTTATCAATACAGAAATCATCGCGCTTGGCAACGACGAAGAATTCAATGCCATTGAGTACTGGAATGACCGGTACCACTCACAAATTGACCTGGCTCACATGGCTCTTAACGTTCTTGCCGTACCCCCTATTGTCAAATAAGTGTGAATGCCTATTTAGTAGCGCAAAGCGTCTTCTTACAGATCCCCGTTCATCTGAAGATGGACATAATCGAAGCCAGCGAGTGCCTTTGAGCATGGTACGGGCGTTCCGAGCGTAAGGCATTTGATGATTCCAAGATTGGATTGTTGGAAAGTGAGGATAACACGACTGGTGTTCATAGTCAGTCAACCCCTGGAGGATGAAGATCCGGACTCAACTAGAGAGGGGGTTGAGGGGAATAACAGTGGTGGAGGAGTGGATCAGAATCCTAATGAGGTATTTAAGAGCGCTTGAATATAGAATTGTACTCTGCACACAACTAACGGCTTACTAATCCACTTAATGAATTGGACCTATTTGGTGATAAGAATTGATGTGCGGTGTCATATGATCCTACCTGTATTTAGGCTTAGGTCTATTGGACAGTATATCTAATTACTGTATGAGAACAGGTGGGAGATGTGTATATTCTCTTCAGCAGAGACAGAGTTTTTACGACTATAGCTGTGCGTTCGGAATAATAGATTCTCCGTACTCTCAAGTACCCAGACTGTGCGACAAGGTCTGAGCACTATTATTAATTATGCGGGCTTCAATCTCACGGTTCGAAAGGAGGCCACTTTTCAGCGCTCCGGTCATCTGCTAGCACTTGCAGATTCCTGCTCAATATCTTATCAATATTAATGAACCTGACGACCTTCCGAGCAATAGACACCTTCCTAGCCCTCCTTCCTTTCGATGTCTGCTTGCTTGCTATTATCCCTATATCGCGGTTCTCTGGCATTATATTGTATTTCTGTACTGTCGTGCTATACAACTTGACCAAGCGCCGAGAAATGTCCGCATCTTTGAGCTTCTGCTCGTTCCCTATCTAACCTGCATACAAATTTAGACCGCAATTCGGGGTATTGATCGAGGAATTAGCCTATCTGGTGGTAGCCAAGGGCTTGCTTCCATATCGCTTTTCTCTCTCAATAGCTCCACTGCCATTGCACGAGGTTTTTCAATCGGGGCAGGCCAACCCCAGCTTGAAAGCTCTAACAGCCAGTCTCGGATCGTTTCTTTCTCAGCACCAGTTAGTCATTGCATAGCCTTGCTAGCTTTGGCCTTTGGTCAGACACTATCATGGATATGACCGTGCAATGTCGAGCAGTTGATTGCGAATATGCGTGCTGCCTTTTTTTATAGATAGTTGTTCATTTGCTTCTCCCCAGGCTTTATGTTCTTAATCAATTCTTTCGGCTTTTGGAAGGTTCAGAGGCTCTTCAGCGTTGTCTTCAAAGCGGTCGGGATCGCTGTATAGGCTCAATAGCATTGTCAATTGGCATCGCCTTCAAACCCAAGGGAAAAGACTGAAATGACATCTTTGAGATTGGATATAGTGGTGCCATTGTTTAGCGCCGTGGAATAGGACCATTGAGTAGGTTCAAGACCCCGTCATCCCAACCCAACCACCTCAACAGAGCCCCACGGTTAACAACCATTACACGACGACAAATATCTATCTCAGTTATCTTGTGTAGATTATTGTGAATCAAGTTTTATATCACTCATGCACGCTCTTTAAGCCCTGTAGAAAGCTCAAAAATATGTCCTGAAGAAGTGGATGTGAATGGATACCCATCCATCCATATCCAATCCATTCACATTATTGTTATATGAGTAATGTAACTAGGCATAGGAATGAATATACGGTCGTGAAATCAGAAATCCATTTCTTTCGAACTTCAGTATTATATACTACTAGCTATTCTTCTATAAACAGCACTTCAGGGATTAGCTAAAGGACGACTTTTTAATTAACACCTGAAAACCGCCCAGGTATTCCTCTATATATGATCCCCAAAGCATATCTCAAAAGGCATGCGCATAATTCCAGCGCGCGACGCTGGTAACTGAGGGTGGTAAATCAAGACGAAAACCGACCGCGTTCTTTGGACTATGGATGTCATGTCGAAGCATTACGGAAATTCTCTGGTAGTTATTCTTGATATGTAGTATATGGGTGTACTGTTGCTGACGATTTTCCTAGGTCTGGTACCTCGGCGATGGTTCAAAGGCTTCAATCAATGAGGAGTCGAATTACTAGAAGTTTCCCTAAGTTAAGTTTGAGAAATATTGCAAGGAGTTGCTGCAGGCTAGGAGTACTTCTGTTTATGCTGCCGCTATATTATTATATAATATTCTCTACCGGGGCCCCTTTTACACAAAGTTCAATACCCCGAGAAGAATTGGGAAAAAGCGGCCAGCCATACATGAAAACATCCGTTAGGGCGCTCTGGGAAAAGCATCGAGAACTCAATGCTCTCAGGCCCAAGACGCGCAAGACCCCCCAGCTTCCCGACGATGTAAACAGTTTAGCTGACGAGCTTTAGCTAGACGCCTTTGATTTGGCAGCAAGAGAATTTGAAGGTGAGCTCGAGCAAATGGGGACGGGTTCAAGAGTTATCTCTCGCAACGATATAATATTCAGATTACCGACTCCGCTATCAGCTGGTGGCTATTCGACGCCCAGCGTAAAACGTGGACGTCGCAAATAGCTATCGATATATTATTGAATACAGCCATGAGCGACGAGCCCAAGAGAGTCTTCTTGCGTGCTCAAAGAACCATATCGTGGGAAAAGACCAAGCTCGGGAGCTCAAATATTGAGAAAACGGAGTGCTTGAAGCACTAGATGCGGTGCGATCTTATATCCATGGGTGATTCTCATAGAGATGTTCCTTTTTCTTTTTAAAGTACTACACTGACATAGCTCTCAAGGACTATGGTGCTTCCTCAAATACTATGATAGATATGCGGGAGAAGCCCTTATCAAGATGAAAAACCGTTGCGTTCAGCCATACTACTATTGTTTTTACTATACTTATCATAACTAATAGTAACACACATAATTTTAAAGGGTACTAATCTACGACGCCTACCAGCTCCTCAGGCTCCCACTCCTAGACCAAAGGACTCCGGGATGGCAGACTCGTGGCTTTGTGGGCGAAAGAGCCGGCTGCTTCTACATGGTCCATAAGAACTATAACCACTCTAATAGTTAAGCTAGTGCAAGCGGCAGCACAATATTAGAACTCGTCCGCTAAAGCAGTGCGACCTGTCATCCAGTGGTAACTCATGCAACTCATGACAAGAAGCGGTAATTTTGTGAAGGGATTCTCCAGTGCTAGCTTTATATTGAAATAAAACGATAGGGTTACCGGTACCTGATAATCGGTAGGTCGCTATCCGGTCTCGGAGGGACACGTTGAGCACTTGTTGGGGCGGCAATATTCATGACAATACTTATCAGGATAGGGCGTCGGCGGTTGTGGTTCAACGGGCCTTCATGAATTAGTCGTTTGTGATAGTTGATACTAAGGAGCAAGGTCGCGTTGTGCCAGATATAGATCTTGGAAAAGTCGATAATTTGTTGAAAAAGGCTATATCATGGCTGGGACTATCTTGGGGTGAGAAGTCTGATATCAATTGAACGAAGACGAATGTAGCCCTCTGATCATCTTGGGAATCGTCTCCAACCCCTTTGCCTTCTTGACAACTGACTCGAAGACAGGAGCTGAATTTCGTCGGAAAAGTCCATCACTGGGTCGGCTCCGATTCAATGAAACTTTAAGAGGTCTAGAGGGTTGAATGTACATTGTAAATCAGAATAATTTTCCCGAGAACAGACAGGTGACAATGGCGGACAGAGAACGCTCTTCACCCGCCCGTCAAGCGACCCGTACCCGTCTGATGAATCTTGGGCCGGTGGCGGTACGTAAGCACCATTGGTGGGTGCTGTCAGCTGAGCCAGGCCGTTCTTCTTCCTCAAGTAGGTGTAGCTCCTGCTTGCGATCAGAGCTTGGAAAGCCCCTTCCGGCAGTTGCTGGCTGATCCGGGCCGGTTTTTAGTTACATGCGGGCCGTTTCAAGGAGGGGGGGGTGAACTTTTAACAAATCAGCGTTGTCGTCTATTAACGGCCTTCGCTTACCTAGCTGGGGGCCCTGTGTGTTTGCGAATGGATGTGTGGACGATGCATACGCTTGCAAAATTGACACGAATCCTTATCCCTCTCACCCATAGTCGCCTGGATACGCTGTTATGTTTAACAGTGGCAACTTGAAGCCTCACATCAAGCCCCAAACTCCGATCGGACACACCGGGCTCATCGACATTAATTAACTGCTTAATCACCCTGAAACACAGCTAGCGGCTTAAGCGGCAAATCCGATCTCTAAGGGAGGGCCGATCATATGCATATGCCAAGAGGGGCGTCCACAGTCAGCAAGTGCAGAGTGCTCTTTGCTTTATAGTAGTAAATAAGCACAGTACATACATACACACTTCAAGTTGTAACCACAGCATTGTCACATAATCCCTTGATGGGTACTAGTAGTAGGTACTAGTAAGGTACATTAGTATACAGTGGCCTAATAACACGGGTATAAATCTAGCATGGTGTTTCCCTGTTTTTTCTCTTTGTTCTCTCATGATTATGTACAAACGAAGACAATTCCTGAGTAGTGTGAAGTATACCTCACTTGTATGGTATACTAAGTATCCCTACATAGTCTTGATTTTAGATCGCTCATGTACAAAGTCGTTATTAAATAATTATTGACAGTGGTCATAATATGTAAGCCCTCACATAAGCGACAGGCCTTGAGCCGACGTAGGCTGTAACAAACGGCTGACATAATGGTCCCTATCATACAAGTTGGTTATAGCAGGTAACCACCATATGATATATGATACATACTAGTACTACTAGCTCAGGCACCGGGGTCAGCTATGATAATAAAACAGGGATTTGCGGCAGCGTTAGCTCCACGCTCACTTTTACCTATCGTTGAATTTCTCCCTCGAGATTCGAGCAAGCGAACAGATCAGCAAGTTGCAAGCCCATTGACCGCAGAAATAGAACCATGGAAATTAATTAAATCTCATTCACTACCGGGAACAAGACGGGAAATAACTAACAAAACAAGGAAAGAACTAAAGGAAAAAGGATTATTCTTGAATTAATTCGAGACTTCTTTCCTTTTCCCTTCAAGTAGCTTTCCTTTGAAAACATCATTGCTGTATCTCTTTTTTTTTTTTTTTTGATTAATTTTTTTCGTTGGCTGATGCGTCATGACCAACCACCTCGACCTTAGTTTCAGCCGTCGGCGCTACTTCATTGAAGGTGATGTCGGAAAACTTCAAGTCATCCTCGATATTGACGTGTTCCTTGATTCTGAAGAAGATCACCGGCGAGGCGATCACCAAGCTGCCCGCCAAGAGACCCCAGGCAGCCGCGAGCTCGGTCATGAATGGTGTATTCAAGGCATCAATCCTGGACCCCAGCGCAGTATCGTTAGTTTGCACTCGGTGCATTGGTCAAACGGACAAGCAAGGGAACAGGCCCAAAAACCACGAGGTAAAGGAATGAACTTGCCTCCATGTGATCGCCGCACCGGCGGACTGGATACCTTTGTAGAAACCTGCGAAATTGGCTAGTTTGCGACTATTGTTGCTCAGTGCCCCCATGAACCTAGCAAATTTGAAGTGTCAGAAATAACGTATTCTCTAATGTTGGAAAAAGCACGAATGTTGAAAATGCCGATATTGATCGGTCGCAAACGGCTTACCAGTATGCACAGGTTTGGAAAGCAGCATCGTAGAACCCATAGAACATGTACAAAAACATCGGCCCGACATAGCCGCTGTCATTGAAGTCCTTGCCTTGGGCGGCTTGCGTGATAATGGATGCGTTGTAAGTGCTCTGGAATGCATATCCACCACCCCAGATACCCATCGTGAGGACGAAGAGGAGAATCAACATTGCCTTGGCGCGGAACGGGCGGGGGAAAGCCTTGAGGTCGAGGAGCCAGCCGAAAACAAACGCCCCGATCATCTGGGAGATCCAATAGAGGATATTGTTGAGCGCACGGGTGCGGATGTCAAAATAAGCGCCGTTGACATCGTTGAACTGGTAGGCTGTGAACCAATTGCTCGCCAGAAACATAGGGAAAAGGAGGATGATGTAGGAGTCTGTCCAAAGGGTCTCGAACAGTCCTAGGATTTCAGACTTCCAGGTGGGGTTCTTCATGATGATGATGCGAGATCCATCCTTGCGCTTAACGTATTTAGAATCCGATAAAGCCCATGTAACTACAAAGCCAAACGCCATCAGGACCATGAACGCGATATACGTGCCATCGTTGACTTGGCCTGCAGTGGAATGCAAGTTTTCACCCAGAGGGACCTAGAGGGTTTCAAGATCAGCAGCCAGCTTGTAAAAACGTATATATCCCATTCAAGCTATTCATTAACATGAATCCATGTACAAGGGCAAAGGAATGAATAGAATGCAGAAAATTTTTCTATTACCAGACTGCCAATAACTCCACCCAGATTGAAGATCACCCAAAAGACGGCGATGAAAACACCCTTTTGGCTTTCGAGTGGATAGCTCATCATGATGGCTCCCTGGGCGGACCAGAGCAAGCCAGCGCAGATGCCTAGCAGCGCGCCGGCGAAGATGAGGAAACCCACATTCCGGTTGTGGTTATAGGATAGCAGAGAGCCGACGTAGAGAAAGTATCCAAACCCCCCGAAAGACAATGTCAGCTTGAGGCCAATTCGGTTAGCGATGGTCCCGGCAAAGAAGCCGACCACAGCAAAGGTACTGTATAACGCCGTATTGGCATCATAGACATCATGGGCATTTTTACTAAGTTGACCCCCTGCTCCTAGTCCGTTGATGGCATTGAACATGCCAGGACACAAGAAACAGACGAAAGATACCAAGATCAGTTGGAATTCTGGTGAAGCAAACCACGGGCCTTCCCAGGAACCGATTCGGAGGGGTCGGTACATCCAAGGAGACCCATCCTGTGCTGTATGCTCCACTGCATCCGTAGCTGTTGCTTCCGGGTCATTTGCCATTGTAGTGATTCCTGTCGTTCTCGACGGCGATCAAAGGGAAAGAACAGGACCAGAGTCTCCCAGGAAAGATAGCTGAGGTACTAGCACAACACCTGCTGTCAGTAGTGGGAGGTTCGAGAATGGCGTGCACAAAAGGCAGGCAGCGAACAAACAATGAAAGCCTGTCGCAACTGTGGGTTCCTGTTTCTTTTTGTAGCTCAGACCATGTTTGGGCTAGTCTGAGTGCGTGTGTTACCGGACCACGGTCTTTGTGTGCTATTTTAATATTGCGGGTCGCTTTCGGTGCTATCTTAGATAGTATGAAATGATAGGTGAGTTTTGTGCTGATCTCTGCAGACTCTGCCACCACGCGCATGGGTCAATCTAAATAAGATATAATCCAAGGGTGGATACAAATCTATATTCAGACGGCCAGCTTGCCAAGCTTGACTGAGGGACTAATCAGATCAATCTTAGTGATCAAGGGAAGCCGGAGGAGAAAAGGAAAATCATATTTTAAGAATAATATGAATATGAGACATGATGATCACTGCGGAGCATCATTTCAGGGCGACCGCAAGGGGTCGTAAAGGAATGCAAACAGAGACTAACACATCCAGCCAGTCGCATCACAACAGATATGCATCTGTGATAGTAATCTAGACCGAGCTGGGGTGCATGTGGCTGCAAGCCGGAGGGATGGGGTCATTGCAGGGATACTAATCGTTGCAAAACACGAATTTTAGGACTAGTACTCTCTATCCATTGGATTGTAGTAAAATAATGGGGATAAAAGTCGTATCACATGACTGGCTGGAGATGAAATAGACAGACCTTCAAATATGATTGATCGGCTCTCCTACATAGACTATCACATATCTTTCTTTCCTGGTCCCCGTCGCTCCGTGAAGGAAGTGCCAGCCAATGTCACCTCTCCATCCGAGTGTGCATAGGTCGTATGCAATATCCCCTTTGGTTTATTTAATAAATAAACACGATCCAATACTACAGAAAGTCAATCGTCACCGTGACCTAGGCTGGGGTGAATGGCAGCAGTTTGTTGGCGCTTGGATATCAAGAAAAAGGATATTGGAAGTTTGAAAGGGAAGGTTGTTGATAAATTACACATCCTAGAATACCCTGCTTGCCCTCGCCTGTCAAGGATCCCCGGCCGATGCATATATGTATGTACCTAACAAGCCTCTTACCTCGCATGCGGCGTAGACCACTCTACATTATATATCATGCCTTATATATGTACTGTACATATATAGACTAGTATTATGTATCATATGTAGATCCGAGTCATATCCACAACTTCCAACTTCCAATATCATAGGACATTCCTACATGTATCGTCTGGTATCCATACATTTGGAGTACATGTATTTGGTATACATATGAAATGATACGATGTATACACGACTTCAGCTCCGAAAGTATAGTAGTAATCAGGCAGGCATGATAAACCTAGGAATGGAAGGTATTTGTTTCGTTTGGTCTAGTTGGAGCCAGATCTCCCACCCACAAGATCCGTATTGAGTCCTGGTGATTTTCTGGAGCTGGTTGATGAAGTTTAGTCATTACCTGAATAACTAACTAATTACGGCCTTCATAAAAGGATACCGTCGCCATCATTGGATGGATGATAGAGTATCATCATTAGTTACTGTACATCGTATAGTATCATGAAAATGATTATGATACAACACAACAAAACAGCGTTGCACTGGGGCCTCGGATCGCACCGTAACATCGTTCGATCAGACCAGATTCGAAGACAAACCCTCCTGAGAAGACTCGGGATGAAGGATGAAGAGATCAACAACCAGCTAGGTGAAAAACCAGAAAAACGCGAGAAGAGAAGAGCTCTTAGAGTAGGTAAGGCAAGGTGACAGCCAGCTGCAGCTTCACTTCATAGGAATACCACCTTACTAGATATATTCTATTATCGTAGTAACTGTAGGATGTAAGTTTTAGGCTTGTATGATCTAACGATCTATGATAGTAGGCTGATCAGATCGGCGGTTGCCTTTGCACACCGTTTCACCAGAACCGCGGCGGAATCATCAAGAATACTTAATCAATAATCGATCCACGTGGGACGCAAACCCTTATCGAGGTCACGTTTCGGTTTTTCATCCCTAGCGGAAAAACGAACACGAGTCACTCCCCCGCCGCTTCCATCGCCGCCGCCTTTCATATCAAGGTCATATCTTACCTACCTATGTATGATGGTATATAACAACAATGAACGGCCAAATGTCAATCCACCTAATGTCGGTATACGCTCTGAGTCGACATATTCTAACGAAGACTACTAGTAGAGATCTTGCCATTACGGCCTCCTCCGCTTCCTCTACCCGACCTTCCCGCCTCCGCTCACGGCATTTCCTTCGATAGTCATTTGTTCGCCATTCCTAATATCTGGGTGGCGTGTCCAGTACCACCCCAGCGATTCTCGACATGCCGTCAGCGGTCACGGAGCGCATCTCATCGTGCATCACCAAGTTCACGAACTGCCGCGTGCCTCACGGGAAAGAGCTTGTAGAGCGAGATGTGTGGATTGACACCCAGGCGGGCAAGGTCCTCAATGATCAAGCAGCCTTCTATGGGAGCCAGCTCTCACCCGATCACATTATTGACCTGGGAGGTCGAATCTTGGCACCTGGATTGATCGACGTCCAGCTCAATGGAGTTCGGGGCTTCGACTTCTCCGTCCCACAAAACACCCGCGAAAAGTACGAGGTTGGATTGCGCCAGGCTCGCAGCAGCCTTGCCCGCACCGGTGTGACGTCATACTTACCGACGGTAATCAGTGCCACCCCGGACGTGTACCTGAAGGTGTGTGACCTCTCTTGCTACATCTTCTCCTGACGGGATGATGGTGGCTAAACGAAAGCCGCGTGGACGCAGGTCCTACCATCACTGGGTCCCTCCGGGGCCTATCGTCATGCCGAAGATGGGGCAGAGTCTCTGGGGGCACATGTCGAAGGACCGTTTCTCAACCCCTCCAGGAACGGCATCCATCACCTTGATGTCCTGCAGGCGTCGACCCAGGGCATTCGCGATCTTCTTGATTGCTATGGCGCAGAGAATATGCCAGTATCAGACGGGAAAGAGGATCATATCAGTCTCGTCAACGGGTTTAATGCTTGCCATCGACCCAACATCAAGATGATCACAGCCGCCCCCGAAATCTGCGGCATGCTCTCAAATGTCCGCGGTATCGTGTCGTGCGGGATCATTTTTGCCATTGGTCATTCGGATGCCACCTATGAGCAGGCTCTTGCAGCAGTTGATGAGGGCGCGACCATGATCACGCACTTGTTCAATGCCATGCGTCCGTTCAATCACCGGGATCCGGGCATCTTTGGCCTGTTTGGTCAGCATGACCATCCCCGGCCCTTTTTTGGCATCATCGCTGATGGCATCCACCTTCACCCAACATCCGTCAAAATTGCGTTCCAGGCGCACAGTGATGGCCTTATCCTTGTCACGGATGCGATGCATCTCTGCGGCCTCCCGGATGGCGTGTATGACTGGATGAATGGTGAGCGCATCGTCAAGTCTGGCACGCGATTGACCCTAGAAGGGTCTGACAAGATTGCGGGTAGCCTGGCCACATTGATCGAATGCGTCAATAATTTCCGGCGCTGGACGGGTGCCACGACAGCGGAGGCAATCAACGCTGCGACCGCGACGCCGGCGCGCATGCTTAGTCTAGAGGGCGTTAAAGGATCCCTCCGGGGTGGCGCAGATGCTGACCTGATCGTCCTGAGCGATCGAATGGATCCTGACCGCGGGGCCACCTTGACCGTTGACCAGGTGTGGAAATTCGGTGTCAAGATCTTCGACATCGAGAAGCACAGTAACGAGCTCGATGATATAGATGAGTGAGGGTATATCCTTGTTCTTCTCCATTATCCCTTTATATCCTCGGTTCTTTCTTACACAGCCAAGTCAAACTAGGGACCAGATTGGCCACGGTGAACTGCGTAGTTTATTAAACCTGATACTGCGGATGAGACAGTAATGACGCGGTATGTAGATATCGCCCCAGGGCCGATAGATATCAGTACATGATACATCCGTCTTATGACACTTTATATGAAATATATTATTTGTGTATCTTAGAAATATAAACAATATATGTAACGGGAAACGGGCTGCCTGAAACCGCCACAGCTGACGCTATTCTGGCCGTCGATTTGCCGGCGCTTCTGCCACTCCCACCATCATTGCATTGCATCCACACACCACTAATTCAGGTGCAACCGCACCAATGACATAATGTTCCTGGTCATTGTCACGAAATACTCAGGTAACGCATTTTAATATTAATAATCAAGACAACTCTGGGGACAAGTAAAACAGTAAAAGGTGCAACCCCACAAGAGAAAGGCAGCTTGTCTGCCGTCTGACATTCTTTATATGGAGACGAGATTTGGCTTCACCACGCGTCAGGCGATCAACTTGGACTATTCTCACAATAATGATATTTTAGTCAGAATAATTTGGATACTTATATTTCGAGATTATATTTTCATATATTTGTCATTTTTAATAGTGTCCCATGACTTCTAACTTGTAAAATTGCAAGTGTGAACGCGTGACGCCTCTCAACCCTACTCCCATCAGCCACCTATATTCAACAAAATTTTACATGACCTTCATGTCTAAGAGGGATTTTAACCCCACAATTCCATTTTAGTGTCCGTGAAACTGTAGCAGCCGTGTTGTGTTGTACGCGTGTACTGGTGTCAAGTATGGGCAGGAGCAAACGGGCTGTCTGGAGATTGCGCGATACTGAGAGAATAAAGGAAGCACGCACAGTAGCGCATTGTAGGTCCGTGCTGTAGGCCAGCGAAAGGCCAGGAAAGGGCCTTCTGTGTACCGTCGGAGGGGCCAGGCGGAGTTTGCAAGCTACCACTCTTGTTGTCATACAATCTAACCCTGTGAACGATAACCAACGCGAACAGACGGCCCAAAATATGCGCAATGAGTTCCAGAAGTCCGGGGATATTGTTGGGTGTCCAATATATCCTAGCGCTCATATGCGGAACCTCGTTCGGAAGTGTGGAAAGCCAGCCTTCGTTGACCTTTAGGTGGAGCTTCTCGCGTCTGCTCTTACCCGACTTCTGCAAGGTAGGGTTCCTCGTCCACAACAGGTTCGTGTTGTGCGGTGACTCGTCTACGGCATAGGCGACACGGCTCTTATAGCCAAAACTGGCTTTGGGAAGAGTATCGTTCCCTATGCATTTCCAGTGCTCACGGAATGGATCACGCCTCAGATTCTCCCATTATCGAAGTTAGGTAGTGAAACAATTTGACTCAATAGAGAGGTATCCCGCGGCGGGGCTGTGTTTAGTCACTGCCGAAACGAACGCTACCGAAGATGGCCTGCTGTGGGAGGTTCGGGTCTTGAAGTACACTCATATTCTTCTTAGTAGGCAGTCCCGCTTTTCCTTGACCCTCATTTTTTTTTTTTTCCAACGAGTTCGTCTACTTGCAATTGATGAATGCCAAGTCACCCGTCAGTGGAAGGAGTTCCGTTCATAGTTCCTGATGTTCCATGAGATTCATCGCACTATGTCCTCGCAGGCGGTCTTCTTGGATTGAAGAAGATAGAGCTTCCTGTTCGTCAGCATGCAGGGTTCCGTAGCGTCGGAAACCGGCCCGAGCTTGAGATTATACGGACTTCTATTCATCGGCCGGAAATCAAGGCCAACTACTCACTCCGGTGGATCCCTGCACAAATGCACTATTCCCCAGCCGGTTTACCTAAAACCATTATCTGTGTTGACGGTGCGGTCGTAATCGGATTTCGTGGGCTACAAAAGTGTTGAGGCAGCATTTAATGGATGTAGGGTATCCACCGAGGCCGGCCCATTCCACTATTGAGGCATTTACGTCCCATGTCTCGAAACATGATCAGGACCGGCTGTATACTGAATTCGGGAGTGACACGTCGAATATCCGTATCATAATTGCTTCGGGATGAGTATGGACTTAGGTGGTGATGGTGGTGGAGTTCTTTACTCTAATATACCCTGCCTTTTATGTGTGGCGCTCTGGCATCCAGCCTGTCACCAAGACAAAGGAAATTATACACGGTACGACTGGCTTATCGCCATGGACCTATTATAGCGACTTGGACGGGCTATGAGGCGTCGGCGATGACAATCCTTTTTATTCCATATTAGGCGTTCAGCTGCGTTGCTCTTCAGGGAGTAGTTGAGAATCGGTCGGATGTTTCTATGATAGCTCTATTCCAGGTTCAATTTGGCGTGGCGATAGGACTTCTAGTTCTCTGCGCAATAGTCTTGCTATGTAACTATATATGATATCGGAGCTAAACAATGTGCGGTGGGATTTTAGTTGTGCGCCATGTACGGGCCCTTCTAGAAAAAGTTTAGCGTTGACACAACAACGAACGGAAAGGTATACAGATATATACGGGCGATGGCCCCGTAGAAGGCGGACCGAAGATTAGCCGTGACAATATATAATATCCGCCTTGCTAAACCCCAGTTTGTAATAAGAGACTACCTGTTTTATCAGTGTTGGTCTTCCCAACACTCATCCAAGGCCGTTGTATCCTCAATTATACCCTCATATCATTCCCTTCTTCCCATTTGACTAAGTACTTTTTCTTCGGCTAATTGTTTTCTCCTGCAATATTCTTTCCACATGCCATTCTTCCTCTCCATCGACTATTACCGCCAGCGGCTGGTAGTCGGCTTGCTGCTGCTAGGGAATGGATCAGAAGCAGCAGGTCTCAACAGCCACGTATCGAACACATTATGAATTTCTGGGGGCGTGTCTAACCAATAGGCATGGGAGCCTACTTTTTCTAACACCGTGTACTTCCTGGTATTGAGCTTCTTAGACGCACGCTCGGTTCTCACGTTCCTAAGATCTAACCACCCCTTGTCTCCAACCTTGTAATGAGTAGCGGGATCTCTTCGGCGATTAATTGTGTCTTCTTACTGTTCCTGGGCCAGTGCCATACTCGCATGGACTAGTTCTAGAGCTTTTTTCATCCTTTCAATAATTGCTCCCCGCTGTTTGGGATTACGAAAGTAGTAAAACTTCAGGGAGGTTCAGTGGCTCAATCTCGTAGCGCCATGGTCGAGGAAGAAGGGTTCAGTGTTCGCAGGTCACATGACCCACAACCTATATATTGGTCCTGTATTCCCTTCCCAAGTTCTGTTTTCCTTTCTTTCTTTCCTTGCCTTTGATTCTTGTACCGATCGCCCCTTAGCGTAGTACAACGAATCCATTACTTATGCTTTGAGCTTGGGTGATCACAGTTCCCTTCTCAGCTCCTCATACCTATGGGATTTTTCAACATCCGCCTCGAAAGCATTAGGGTCGGACCCAAAAAGAAAAGCCTTGGCAGAAAGATTGATGATGTGTCCAAGACAACGCAGACGGCGATGCTCAACAGTGTCATTAATGTTCAGGCTTCCCAGGATTTCTTTAACATAGATGTCGTTTGAGCTTGCATTGTCAAGTATGAACCGGCCTATTTCGTTACCGGATAGTTCGTACTTGCGGATCACTTGAAGAACAGCCTCAGTAATATTGTCGCCCGAATGGGTTCCATGTATACGACGGAGTCCTAGCAGTAGAGCTTCTGCCTTGTACTTAGAGCTCATGAAATGGCCTACAACACTGACAAAGGCCATAGTATTCGGCGAAGTCCATAAGTTGAAAGAGAGGTGAACTCGACTTTTGCTCTCTTTAAGCCGTTTCTTGGTACCTTTCTAACCGGTATCGAAATGCTGAGCTGGAGTTATTTGAAATTGTATTGCTCCTCCAGGGCCGCTCTGGGTAATACTATGCACATCCTTCAAGTGTCTCATAATGCCTTTGGTCGAGGTCCAAGCAAAATGCTTGAATTTCCCTGCCTTCCAACAGGGCTTGCACTTCCAACGCTCATCCCCATCTTCAGCCTTACTAGATATCTCTTCCCCGTGGTTCCAATATCAAGCGTGGGGAGACCTATCCCGTCGCTTTGCTGAACGCGCCTTGCCGCGTTTATAACCCTTACCACCAAAATATATTGTGTTCGTCATGTTCCGGTAGCTCATCAACTTGGGACTTGGTGTCTTCATGGTCAGAGCCTATGGAAAGCTCTGCCATGTCACCAACAAGGGATGACAGCGCATCGGAGGGGGTTTCCAAAGACATGATTGCAGCACTAAGATCCATTAAAAAAGTTAGCGAGAAATCTGAAAATATAATCAAGCAGAAACAAGCCCATAGTTAGTAGTTTAGCATAGTCAGAATGGAAAAGTGCCAGAGAGTTCAGTTTGATATTGTTGCAGGTGCGGAAATAATAGCGAAATCCGGTATTAGATGCTAATCAGGTCAGGCTATTTAGTTAACTTGAGTAACTGAGCGCTATTCGATGAAAGACGATTGTGAGAGAAAAGACACTACAAAGTTGTGTAGACTGAATATTAATTTATTTGCACCTTGAGGCAGTGTTCAGCAGCATGCAATCTATGATAAGTGCACAATCCAACGGCGAGAGCTGCTGCACGCCTGCACACAACCTGCAGCGCATAATCTAGTGAAGGCATAGCTAATCAGGTGGCGTAACCCAGTGATGTTGCGTAGGGTCAGTAACTATGTCAATCATACAGTGCTCTCTATTATTCTAGTCAATGAGAGTCTTTCCTCGCTGACCGACTTGCTATTTCATTCTATGTAGACTTGCCCTACCGGTCAAGTCGACTAGGCTAAGACCCGTTCACTCCGCTCCAGTAATGGCAAATAAAGTCATAGCTAAAAGTAGGCACCTATAGAATGGGTTGGCAGTGGACCTATTACACCTAACTAGTACCCTAGTCTCCGCGTGACTAACCTAGTTGACTAGACTAGAATAAGACTAGAATAAGACTAGAATAAGTTTAGTCAGCTAACCTAGTCAGCAAGTTGACTGAATGTGGTAGAGGCATTAGCGCGGGAATTCAGAGCCGTAGCCATAGGCGTCCACATAGGCTACGTTCACAAAACACCAGTAATAATCCTCGAGGCACGCTCTCTACCCCCATCTGTCTCTGGGTGGTAGTCATATGTAGTAGCTCGTTTATCCGCTTCCATAAACCATTTTGTATGCGCTGTGGGCATTCTACGGGGGTGTGCATCTCATAGGGCCGTGCACGTGACAGGGAATACGTTTAACGAACTGCTTGGCCGTGATCTGACACTATGCTATTCAGGATCCCATGAGTAGGGACAGTGTTTGGTGAATTTCCTGGCCACATAGTCTGTCTCTAAGTTGAGTGCCATCACTCCTTTTCAGAGCCTGTCAACTATCACCATAAGGTGCTTGCTTGTAATTACTTGACTCTGGCAAGTTAGGAATAAAGTCCATGGAGATGTCAGACCACTTCTCATTTGGTATAGGAAACGATTTTAGAAGGCCTTGACTGCGGTCTTGACATCCAATCCTCCTCGCCATCGTAGTGTAAATCAACTCCCCAGGGTGCCCAGTTAAGGTCGAGTCATGGGTTTCGTGTACCATTCGGGTGCACAAGGGTTCTGAAGCAGGCACTCATACCCCGGGATAATAAGTTGTCATTTTCATCTATTTTACACTCAGAGATAGAGGCTTTTACACCTAGTTTTTTAGGGAACTTGGGCCTCTGGCTCACAACAGCCTCCTTTAACTTACCGAGGTGTTCGTGAGCATCTTGGGCCTCTTACATCAGCACTTCCAAGCTCCTAGGGATGGGGTCTTTTGTAGGCTCAATCTCAACAGGTGTAGCGGAGATAGTTATTGCCGAGGCTCAGATGGTTCCCCCATATTCTTCCTCATTCCAGTTCTTTGCCGACTTGAATAGTTGATGTTCCCTATGACGGAGCCGGGTGTCTGCATCTTTCGGCACGTCTTGTTCTCGGCGAGATAGCGCATCTCGTCTAGTTGCTTGACTTCCAGGACGATAGCTAATGGAGAGATTGAACTTAAGATGTCAGCCCATCGCATCTACCTTTCGGTTAGGCGACACAGAGAAGTAAAGTATCGAAGATTCTTGTGATTGTTAATGATCCTGAACTCTTTTACTCCTTGTAATTCCGATTCCCACTCTCGCAGGCATCGAATTATCGCTAGGAGCTCCTTATCAAATATTTGGTAATTACACTCAGCTGGTGAATTTTTCTTCGAAAAATAAGCGCAGGGGCGAAGCAAGCCATTATCGTCATACTGAGAAAGAACGTCCCCGATCGCCCATCCTGAGGAGTTAGCTCTATTTCTTCTATTTCCCGAAGCCGAAATCCTTCTCCTGAGCCAAGAACACCGAGATACCAAGAACGCCAAGGTCTTCTTCAAACAGAATCCCTACCATAGTGTTTCGAGTGGAAAGATCGATCGGTCAAGCCTTGGTATCTAACATTATCAATCCTGCCCTGAACCCTCACAACACCAAAATTGAATATGAATGAAGCCCCGTTGATGCGTGTGGATATCCAAGAAATCATCGCTGCCGCGTTTACACAATTCCAGCAGCAGCAAGAACCATAAGCAGGGCCACCTGGCCGTCAAGGACGAAGGACCTGAAGGCCAGCAAAGCCAAAAAAGCGATTCTACCACTTGGAAAGTGGAAGAATTAGAATATTTTCCACCGCGACTTGCCTGATTCACAATATCGCCCCCTCAAAAATGTCGGTGTTTTCGTTTTCACTGAACGCCTCAAAGGTATTGCGAAAGTCAAAGGTGAAGATGCGTGCATGCAAACATCCACGCCTCTTCGCGCGGTGTTCTTGAATCGTATTCTACAGAGCTTACGGACAAAGAAAAGCGGTATCTACGCATGGCATCTCTACACGATGGGTGTATTGAGTCTCTTGAAAGATTCAGACCACGAACGCTGGGGCTCAATAAACTTGTCGAATCTACCTTTGGTTTAATCGACATCAAGAATGGAAAAACGTCACGATCATTTGCTCAGAAGATCCTTTGTCATACGAAATCTGCTCGCATCGATTCCGCCTACCATCAGTTGACAATTGGATGGTTGAAGTTGGACACGGAGCCTCGCAGAGACATTCCTAAACCGATAGAACGCACTACAATTCGACTTCATGAAGGACCTGGAAGCCAAGGAAGATATTGGAAGGATTTGGCAAACTAACAATTCGGTACTCGCTCCGACAACTGAGTTAATCCTCAAAGGCATCAGAATCATAATCATGACAATCGAAACGATAGTAGGAATCACCCTCATTCTCGATTTTACCAACAGAATAACCATTCCAATGCTCCCTCTCGAACGCCATTTAGCTCAGTTGCTAACACACACTACTCAAACCACCAAAACATTATCTGTCTTGCTTATAAGATCTTAGAAAGTAATATCACGTAGCATAGTGTGGATACTGACTGGTGCACAAAGGTTAAGGCTAGGCGGAGCTAGCAGGGGGAATAGAGTTATATAGCAATGGGGGAAAAGAAAGATAACGTAAGAGAAGGGCGAGAGAGAGGCGAAGGACAGGATCCCGCTTTCTAAGGCCCAGCCCGAACGCAAGAGGATAATCGACAGAAGCACATAGCAGGGTACTATACGTGAGAAGAGAGCGGGGATAGCAAAAAGGAGATGTAATAAGAAAGAGTTGAGTGCCTCCAGATAGATGGCGGGATGGGAGTGGAATCGGCGATGAGAGAGGCGAAGGAAAGAACCTATGGGGGCACGAAGAGAAACCAGTGGACAGGCAAGGCGGCAATTCCCTAAGGTCACAAGAACCCGATTTTCTGCAACCTAAATTCAGTTTATATTGTCCAAGTACAAGGATGTTGTCGTACTTTCACCTCATGTCTTGAAATGAAATCGCTGTTCTCGTACAGGGAAACTTGCTTAGCGTTCAAAAATATTGTACTTTCAACTTTTCTCTTGGAAAGTTGGATCGAAAACCTTGTATATCAATTGCATAATTAGAAAATCGTGATAGCAGTGTAGGCGTGACGGCGCAGCCTTACACAAGGTCCAGCAAAGATCCGTCTCGCCGTCGGAGCTTGCTGGGATAAATTCTATGATAGTGCTTGGTAAGCTGAATTGCCTCTCTCAAATGGGAGATCCTAATGAAGACTAAATGCTAATTCTCTCAGTGCGTACCATCCGTGAATGAGCCTATCCACGGCTTTTTTCTTATAGCATATTCCTAAACAGCCATTTGAATGCGGTGACTCGACGGCGTATCAATAATGAGTATATTGCCCTCATCGAAGGTCTGGCCTGAACAGACTGCAAGGGGTATGTAATGCAAAATTAGGTATGTTATCGGCTTTATTGTAAAGTCTCTCTCTCTCTTCTCCCCGCGACAAGCCTGTTAATCCATAAAGCCGAAGAGTTAAACGGTTCTGCGGTTTCGAGGTCCTATTAGAATACGGAACTTCATTTGATGGAGCTTCCTTTCAGGTCAGAATTCCGCATCATCTCAAAGATGCTGCTCTTGTTAGCTTGGGATCTAATCCGGCAATGGATTTAGCAGTTTAGCGGGTGGTCTAACAGTATCCTAATGTTCACTTACAGGGACGGCCAAATACCGCGTGGCGCGATGCAAGTTCCACGGTAGGTTTGGTCCTAACAACATTATTCCTCTCACTAGGAGCCACAATGCTGCCATCAGTCTGGATTTTGAGCCCATCAATCAGTTCTGAACCGTTGGAGGTAAAAAGGGCTTAACATCAAATCTACCTCCGTGCCTGGGACAAGACCAAGAGCCGCTGCCACTCCGCTTTCACTAGAACTCCCACCAGGACATTGTCTAGGACAGTAGGCATCATATATCTAGCTAAAGACTAAGCATGGGGCCAGTTATCAGAGTGGAACATTAACCATTCAGTCGAACTCTCCTTGCCCAGAAGAATGGGGCCTTGCTTTCTGAGTTTCATGGCTTCTGTCAAGCCTGTTGGAAGAATTGTATCTTGCAGCGTATCAAAGCCAGCTGTATTCAGTCTTTTATAAGATTAAGTTCGTCTTTGCCATTTTTCCCCGAAGATATTGCTGCTCATCGTTGGTCCGCATTCGCCAGTAGCCTTTGATTACGATCGGAAGGGTATGTAAAAAGCTGATACCATGCGCGTTATCTATTTTATTAGTCTGCAATACCATGAGGCCTTATCCACGAAGAGTACCTTATGCCCTCTAGGGGTCAAGTTGTGTGTGCGGCAATATACGGGACATCTGGACCCCCCTCCACTCTTTGGGTTCACGCTTGTGAAGCACTTCGGGTCCAAACCAGACAGGAGCTGACCAGACGTGGTATCGATCAAGGATAGAAGTCGGCATTTATTCCTGCATTCCCACGCCATACTGAAGGAGATTCTGTGTGAACCCACCTCTTGGCCTAGTTCTTGGTTCCATGCAAAGGAAAAAAATATTAGGATGAAGGCGACGGGCGAATTCTGGATTTGAGATAAGCACAAAGTAAACAGCTGGTAGCTTAAATTCTACCGTTCAGAAACCAGGTACAAAGACACAATTCCTACGTAGTCACATTCCGGAAATTAGTAATGTTCGTCAAGTTGGGCAGAGTGGAAACGCCTTCTTCCGCTTCGCATTACAGTAGCAATAATAAAACCAGTAAAACTGGAATTTTCTGTGCTCATCAAACCCGTCTCCTACTTAACCTACAGGACTCAGCCGAGTGATCCTCGTATCTCTATATATTTATTGGACGCTAAACCACGGAGATTGAGAGCATCTTAAGACAGGTAATATTTATAATCCTATACCTTTAATTTCATTCCTTCTATCTATAATTGTTAAAAGATCTCTATAAATATTTCAATACACATAACGAAAAGTGGGAATCTCAAAATCTGTTCTATCATGATTGACCTCTGTCACATCATCCATATCCTCAAAGTCATCATATGGTAACAGGCGGCTCGACTCTTGAAGGGACCTGTCCCGGACATTATTTTGACGGATACAGGCCGTCCTATCATAATTATGGAGATTAGCACGCTTTCCGGTTCGGGTTACACATTTGGACTAAATCACTAACCAGTAAACTATACCACACAATGCCATCGTTAAGAAGGCGAAAAACATAGCACTAATTCCGAGAGGGTAATGCGGCTTTTGACTGTCTAGGAAGAATTGGGGGCCAATAATGTTTCCCACCGCTTGTATATCCATTAGTTGTTAGCCAATGCTACCTGAATCCCTCAGGCAAAGAAGGGAAAAGAGGTGGTGGGGCTCACCGTAAGAAATAGCAAGAGAAGTTGATGAGAAGCTCTTTTTAGTAGCTCCGGCCGTGTTGGAGGTGATCAGACTCATAACCAGAACCCAGGAAACATTGTAAAAACCTATTAACCACAGCCCTATGAGGGCAGAAATACGATTCACAGATACATCGACGACTGGATTCCGTCATTCACTTGCAGTCTAACAGGCTAGGAAGGCAAGCTTGAAGAAAAACGAAGAATAAACGAACCTTGTATTATCATAATCCCGACAAGGGCAGGGATACAAGAGAGAACCCACAACAGGCAGCGAGTATTTGGGACATATAACGTGATAAACGATGCAATAACCTGAGAGGTGAGGGTTACAACCCCTTGAGGGGCTGCAAGAAGAATAGACATTTCTTTGGAGTAGCCAAATCCAGATAGAATGAGAGTGTTAAACTATGTAAAGAACGTTCATTCAGTGTCTTGGAGTCGTGAAATTCGTTCCTCAAAATCATAATTTGCAAATGCAAGAAGGGAAACTCACATTGGTGATGCCAGCATTCGTAATCGATTGGCTAATTCCGAAAAGCATAACCACCCAATATTTAAGATCTTGCAGAGCCTCGGTCACTTGGGCCAAGTTCCACCCCTGGTCCATCGTGTCAACCCGATTCAACTGTAAAATCATGCAAATCAACTAAAATTCACCTTTTGCATATCTAGTCCGGTTTTATTATCGATGATTCTGAGTTTTGCCTGTTGGCATTCTGTATGCGAGAGGAACCAGGCATTCTCATGATTGTCCGGAAGTAGCCACAGAAACATGACTCCAACCAAGACTGTAGTCCCTCCATAGATTAGGAATAGAAGCTGAACACGCGTGTGTCAGCCCACCTCCCTTTATGAAAGCATCCACAAGAATGATAATGAAGAATCTTGGGGAGCAAAGGACGAGAAGAGAGGTGGACCATGGGGTCAACCGGCGGTATTTCCCCTCTTTCATACCTTCCATGTCGGTAATGCCGTCTGGATACGAGCGATCGCATAGGCTAGAATGCCTCCTAAGATCTTCGACAGACGGTGTGAGAGATCAGCTTTCTACCGTGAAAGCTATGGCCTTATAACACTCACCCCCGAGAAGGGGCCAAACCATAATGCAGTACGGAAAGGCTGTTCCTCGCGCCGATACCAATTTCCTGTGAGCAAAATACACGCGGGATAGATTCCGGCCTCCAATATGCCCAACGTAAAGCGGACGGCGGCCGCATCAACAAAACTATGGCATGTTGCCATTAAGCAAAGGCAGCCTCCCCATAGAACCAACGAGGTACTGGCGTATTTGCCAATTGGCAATCGTGTTAGCAACCATGTTGTAGGGAATTCCATTAACAGGTATCCAAAATAGAAGATTGAACCCAGCGTGGAGTATTCCTGGCCGTGAAGCTTAAGATCATCTGTTATGCCCAGAATTGCTGCAAATGACAATGCATTCTAACTCCACAAAGCCGCTTCCGAATTAGTGTTTGCGCTCTGGCTGTCCTCGAAGGACTTTAGAGATATGTTAAGAATGCAATAGACGGGGGAAAGATGAGATCAGAACTGTAGAGCTAACCTTGTCTAAAGCAGCTAGAGATGAAGCCACCAGTAATAGTGGCAGTAAGAAGAGATCAATCTTGGTACGGACAGATAAGGATTTCATCTTGCGCAGTGCTTAGCAACAGTAAGCTGTGGACTAATGGACTGACTAGGTGCTCATTCCACTGACAAAATAAAAGCATAGTCTCCTACGACAAAGGCAGAAAAGAGAGGATAAAACTTGAGCTGTGAATTATCTGGTTTACAGGTCGTATGATAAGGGATTCCCCACGCTAGGTCTTATCGGTAGCTTATCACCTTTCCATGAGGCATGCATGGGCCTTACACAGCGCCTAAAGCTTAATAAACCATATATGGCTGGCGACGTGTTGTGCTGTGTATGAAGTCTTGGTATTGGTAGCAGACAAACTTCCTTCCTTCCGCCCAACGTAATATTAAGGGTCATAGCCTAGTATCCTCCTACTATCATACTAGTAACTGGTATATAAGCTAAATAAAAGGAAAAGAAAGAAGGGAGAAGAAGTTTGGCCTGAGTCCCTCTTTCCATATCAAATTCGATGGAGGTGCAACTCATAGTCCCCAAAATTCTTCCATAAAACCCTCTCCCAAGCTCCGATCTCCAATCTATCCTATTGGTAACAATCACCATGCCAAGTCCCATATCCATGAAGGCAAGAGCTGAGACCAAGGCTCTCTTGGTGGAATTCCTTATCAACCAAATGCTCGGCAAATGTGGGACAGACCAGGTGATGCCCCAGTGGCCAACGACCTAATGGAGTGCATGAAGGCGTGCGCCATCAAGCACATGGGACTTGGAGATATCCTCTCTCGCGAGCAAGTGACAAGGTGCTGGGGAATACGCCGGGTTCGTTTGCACTTTTAGTTTGTCTTTGAGTTTTTTGTTTTCTCCTCTACCGCGACACAGGGCTACAGGGCACCCAAGTGATTTCTAAGAGGTATTTACCTCCGGCGCCAAATAGTGTCCTATGTACATTACATTACTAATACTACCGTCCTATGTGTAACTGCGGGAACTGAATCACGGGACTGGCTGGGGCACCTTGAGGAAGAAGAAATCTTTCTTCCTCCTTTCTCTCGTGTTCGATATTCTATTGATATAGCAACTTGAGCCAGGGGCCACTTTATTTAGTATTCTAGTGTATTAGCGCCCTACTGGGGCAATTTATTCTTTTGCATTCAGTCTAGGTCTGGCTCTTGACAATCGCCTTTCAGGCTCTGTAATACTTAAGGGAAACAAATACAAGCAAGCATCTTGAATCAACGCAAGGATAAATAAGGAAACGGTTCTTTGCATCTCGGAAAATGGCTAGATGAATAGGAATATCGCTTTGGGATTCTTGGAATGGCTTGCACGTTTCGACTCCTACTATACATTAAACCTCAAAAACGAGGAAATACTAGCTCTTAGCCATACTTCCCATGTATCATTTTCCTTCGTTGAATACTGCCACGCCAATGATATCATCGCTTTAAGTTTTCCCCTTCAAGTTTCTGCGATGCGGATCCTGCAACTGCTGGATGTTGAAGTCTTCTCGGGGGGGAAAGTCCTTTGGGGTTTGTGTACCTTCGCTAGGAATGTTTGGAAGGAGTTCAAGATGGATAAGAAGGCATTTAAGTAGTTGGGACTCATGAATATGGAATTAGTTTCCATCTACATGTTTGTGTAACTTTGCATCCTTACCAGATCTTTTACATAGTTAATGGTCGCCAGTCGGCCCAAAGTCGTTGAGGCGTGATCCATCGTTCGATTAACTTACTCTTGCATATGCAATATTGTACGGCTATACAGTGCTGGCACTGTTTTGCGGCCGTCTTGCCCTGGAGTTTGTTCAAGGGTAGCTCTACATGCGGGCCAGCCGCTTGTTAGAACGATGATATGATCACAGCTCTACTAAAATGATTTCATGCCCTTAAGATGTTTAATATAATAAGGGATTCAAAGTCATATTTTAATGCAGAATGAATGGAAATCCTGTCATTTAATCTGATTACTAAACCGTATTGTAATAGTATTGGTGTGGTGAGTCGTGAGTTCTGACTCGGGTTTGAGACGATGGAAGTCGATCCGGAGAACCTGGAGACGGGCGGGCAAGGCTAAAAGCCTATAAACCTCCTAGGGAGGAGGCAGGCAGTCATGGGGAACATCCCAACGTCAGAGTCAAAGATCTAGAGTGGAGCGACTCCGGCGGCCTCGATCATCCTTTCCAGTAGCCATGAACTCAATGTTAGAACTAGAAGAACATATCCGATCTGTCAATCTACACATCTCCCAAATCCATGTAGAAAGCGGCGCACGGCAGGTTGTTGGGTTAAATACAACCTAGAATATAAATAAATGTTAGAGGACTGTTATTTTGATAGAACTCAGCTTTTTAAGCTTACTTGGAAGTAGGGAATACACTTGATTCTCTACCGTATGCTGACGAAGCCCCATATAACTCTCGCGCCCGTGGACGTGAGCCTTCTTGTCTCCCCGATACCCATGAAAGTGTTCTTCAAGAGTGTTGGTACAAATGGATCCTGATTGGTCTAACACGACGGGATCGGGGAAACAATAGCCCGATGTCAACCTGTATC
>JAHQZX020001008.1:0-56733 GCA_019804575.2 Pseudotulostoma volvatum
ATATCGTAAAAGGCAAGGTTTATCGTTAGTGTATGGGAAAATCAGCTGTCGCACGGAAAAATATCGTTGGGCACAGGATATCGTTAAAAACATGTATTGTTATAAACAGGTTTTACTGTATTATATATATAGTTAATATATTACGCCAAGGATCTCACCCAAACCCGGAACTCGGGGAAACGGTCTAATAAGTATCATTATCATCGGTAGTTATATTTATATCATATAGGAGAATTATTATCTTGGAGGCCGTACTAGAGTAGTGCGGGCGTTAGCTCAATCTTAAAATGTGTATAATCCGATCCGATGAGAATTGCTACTACGGCAGTTCATCCATACCGATACAAGAGGCGTGGATAGAAACATGGATGGGCTAAGGAACATAGGAAGGCTAGTCACCGAAGGAACTATCATAGACAAGATCTGAAAATAAGATGGACAAGGCTGCTCAACCTTAAGGCAGAAGCTCAATTTTCTGAGACAGTTGCGCAACAAAGCAGGAGTTTTAGAGGTGGCAAGTAACTACAGCGACCCAGCTTGTTACATATAATTCTGCCAGCCCCGGCTCAATAATGGGTGGTGGCGTCGAACAACCTAAAGATCTGTTTATTCGTCTTACGTCCCTGAGAAGCCTGTGTTGTTGTGGGAAATCGCCTTTGAGCCGATAATATAAAATATAGCTTAGTTGACATTCAGGCATATACCCTAATTTCCCGTTTCTCGCGAAGCGAGATATACATTTTGAGTTTCCATATGAATGATTTTTGATGATGGTCCCTCTGATTGGTCCCTCAAAACTTGCGTCACGTGTATTCTACAAAACCTGCATCGCGTGTATATCCTAACAAAACCTGCGCCTTAGTCCACATATGGCGCCAAGACGCAAGGACAGAAGCGCGCGGTTCTCACCGAAAAAGGCGACCATAGCCTATCCAACTACGAAGTCGCCACGGCCCACCCGTCCCCTGGCTATGATTACGTGAGACAGTAGATGGCGGTCATCCGACCGGCAAGATTTCTGCAAGCAGGGGCCGGACTGCTGTTGGTAGCATGCGAGTACGGGGTGTAAACAGTGTGGAAGAGATCCTGGGTTTCTGGAATGCCCCCCCCCCAGGCCAGTGCGAGCCTGAGCAGGGGATAGACCAAACGGCAGCGGTCGTGAAGAGCACAGCGATCCAGGTTGCACCAGGTAGCCTTGGTGTTGCCTCACCTAAATAGCCCGCAGTACGGAAATGTCAGAAGATGCAGCTACAGCCATAGAGAAGGTCCCAGTCCCTTTTACTACAGTGGACTAGGAGAGGAGAACTTATGCACAAGCGGCCGCCCCAAACGACCCATCTAGAGCCGAAATCGGGAGCCAATTCTGCGTGAAAACGGTAAGAAGCGCCCCTCTGACCGAGGGGAACAGCACAAGGCCCACAAAAGGCAGTCGTTAGAGAAACGATCATCGAAAAGCTATCAATAGCCCTCAAGCGCCAGTCCCGTACTTTACTTTTGTCATGGAGATACTGCTTGAAGGAGACGTCGATTCAGCAACCATCCGGGACAGCTTTATCAATCATCTACCTTATCTAGAAGTTGTATGCCGAAACCCAGCAGGAGCAGCTAAGAGCGGTATCCTGGCAGCCGGTAGCCACATGATATAGATGTTATGGTTGAATATTGTAACTTGGTTTGTCGGGTACTACCCGTTACAAGTAGTTAATGAATGGGCAACGTCGTTCTGCCATATATCGATTCATAATCTGTCCATTGGTTTCTGGGTGGTCGATAGTAGATAGCTTTACCTGAAGTCAGACATGGCGATTTTTAGGTAGTTTAAAAGTAGTACTCGGTAGTTTCAAGGTAGTACTCAAAATATTAATATATAAACTATTTGATATTTAGTTACTAATGAATTTCCCGAGGTTAGTTACCATGGGTATAGCTACTTCGGTACTACTTGAAAGCACCGGAGTACTTTCGGGTAGTTTAAAGAACGCCATCTGTACCTAAAATCTTACTCTAGAGTCCCGAGACGAATCGACCAATGATATAGTCGACCCACCTAAGGCTAAGTTAAAATATTAAAGAGGCACATATGGGAGGGAAGGAACTTACTTCTCGTGTAGGCGTGATGGAAGAACTGCGACTTCATATTTGCCGATTCCCTCTACGTGTCTTATGAATCTAGCCGCTCTGATAATATTCTGCATGCCCGCATCTTTACTATCAAATCGAGCAATCCCCTCTTCAAGAATCCTGCTCAGGGTGGTCGCGCTTCGGATGTGAAGTCTGGCCCTGATGGGAAAGACCGGAACACAGCCTGATTTTTGAGATATCGAAAGACTTGAGCATCGTCATGAATAACATGCTCCTTTGTAATTGTACTAACATGTTCATATTTGAGATCATGGGGATGCATCTAAACCAGAGTCAGCTACATGAGTTAACTAATGTTAATCTGGTCGCTTTCTGACCAGGGGATAGAAAATGGCACATACGTTATAAATAAAATATATAATTGATGCAATACCCCCTAGATGCCCATTTGTGACCGCGAAGAGATAGCTTTGGGCCTCTTCATCAGGTATAAACATTTTTTTGAAGTTATAAGTAGTAAACCTGGACACAGCCTCACTTAATTTGTCCTCAGCGAAAAACAATTCTATTTGCGGCGAATCTTCTGCGAACTGTGGTTAATGTGACGCGCTGTGCAGGACCAGAGGTGACTGGAGTAAACAATTGGAGATCCATGTCCAAGGCTGTTAGCGGGCGTCCATAAGAGTAGAAAGACAGATTTTTATCTTCTCGCCACGACCAGACCGTCGTTCTTTGATTATTATGTTCCACAAGTCTATATCCCCATACGACCTCTGGGCCTCATCAATGATGATCACTGTCTCCAGGGCGAAAAGGTCCTGAAAACTGCACTCAGGGTACCTTTTTTGGAGGAGTAAGAAAAAATTTACCCAAGAGTTCTTACTATGGAAATGTTCCGGTGGTTCCCAAACTGGAAATAGAAATGCCTTTCTTATTTTTCTCGAGATAGTAGTTCTCTAGGAGTTGGGTCAGTGTGGTATTCCAACTTGCCAGCTTTTTCCAGCATTCCATGAACGCGAACAACATTTTCAGAATCCACAATGGCCGCAAGCTTCATTACTGTGTCCTTTCGCGGGCACATCACCGGGCCATCAGTAGCTATCCATTCTCACATCATTAACTATGACTATAAATAAAATAATTATTAGAATATAGGAACTGACCTTTACTGTATGTAAGGGGTACTCCCAGTATCGGATGTGCAATTAGGATGGAGGGTTGAGATAGCTGAACATTAGTACAAAGGAGAGAATGGAGAGCAGGACACGAGGAGAACAAAGGCGAAATCGAGATGAACACAGACAAGGAAGGGATGATGATGGTAATGGGGGAAGGGGAGCAGGATATAGGCGAAAGAAAAAGATATCCAAGCCGGAGAGAATATGTGCTGCATGTGAAGAGCAGGACCGAAGAGAGAGAACTAGAAAAATGCATGCCATCGAGGAAGCTAGTGCCAGTGATAGCACAGACAACAGGAAGGGGAGCGGGAGCAAAGGGAATATGCTTACAGTGGAAAACGAAATTCGAAGCGAAGAGAATGTGTGCTGCATGTGCATGCCTCAAGATGAGATCCAGGAAGCCGATGCTGCCGATAGCGTAGACACGGGGAGAACAGGTGAAATCCGAGATGAACGCAGACAAAGAAGGGTGATGATGAGGGGAAGGGGAGGAGGACATAAGCGAAGGAAAACGAAATCAAGTCGGAGAGAATGTGTGCTGCATGTGAGGGGGAGCAGGACCGAAGGAAGAATGCTTGCAATTGAAAAACGACCTTAAGATGAGCGACCGAAGAGAGCTGGAGAAACGTGTATCATCGAGGAAGCTGATGTTAGTGATGGCGCAGACAACGGAAGGGGGAGCAGGAGCAGAGGGAATATGCTTGTGATGGAAAACGAAAAACCCGTCTGGCCAGCATACGACAAGAAAGCTTCTCCATTTATTTCAGCGCTCAGGGCTGAGCGAGACCTTCAAATCTTCCCGAATCCACTCTAGAAGCAGGGTCGGTTTCCAAGCTTGGATGTTGGGGTGCATGTTGACTAACGACGATAAACAGTTAATGAATGAGGCACTGATAATGAGGAGCAGGTGCCTGTGATGGGATGAAAGGAGGGAACGAGGAAGGGGATGGCTAGATGGTAATGTAAGCTAAGCTACTTACCTGCTGTCTCCGTGGGCTGCTCTGTTCCTATAGCAGGGTCTGTATCCATGATGACTCCTGACGACGATAGACGGTTAGTGAATGAGATATATAGATGATGAGGAGTAGGCGCTTGTGACGGGATGGAAGGTAACCCCAAATAGGTGAATTACTCACCGTCCATGACTTCTAGTGACATACTAGACAATTAGTATGGTACCTATTATGGGATGAAAAGGTGATGGCCATAGAGTCAGCCTGAGCTGATTGCAGCTATGGGAATAGAGGCCCAATACAGTATAGTATGCAAGGAAGGAGCAGGCAGAGGTGAGTGACGGTTACTATCCTAGGAAATCATGGAATTCAGAAGGGGAAATACGGAATCACCAGAGAATTCTGGTGATATAAGCTATTCTAAAGGAAGGAACAGAGCGAAAACCCGCGCGTGGAAAGAATTATTGTATCATAGGAAATTGAGATCATATAAAGCACTAATCCGGAATAGGGAAAGCGCATGTTGCACTAGGAAAAAGGAAAAAGAGACAAGCTGGCATACTCTGAGGATTGAACAGCGAAAGAGAAGTAGAATAGTGTGAGAACAGGCTGTCAGGAATCTTTAAGGTTGAGAATGTGGAGGTAAGGGTTTAGTAAAACCGTCAGCAGGCATCTCAGAGTAGGAACCTGCTTGAACTTCAATGGTTAAATACATCAATGTGTTTCCGTTGAGTCTTGAAGACAGGCTGTTCTTTCTGCAAAATAGCAACAGTTTGCATGTCGTCACAAAGTATCGGAGTGTTTTTGGCGTCGAGATCTAAACCAATGTCATCGAATAGACGATTCCACCAATAGTAATCCTTTGTGTGAGAAAGAGCTACTAGCTCGGCTTCTATGGTGGATGTGGTTACTGTCTGTTTTGTAGTTCGCCAGTCAATTGGGCCATAACCTTCAGCAAAAGCTGCATCGCTGGCTATCAGCCAAGCCTTGCAGTCGGCAGAATACTCTATCTAGAGCAAGACTTTTAGTTCTATAGAGGTACTGAATAACTCTATCCACAGCATCTAGATGCTTCTTGGAAGGAGTTCTGATAGCTTATTGGCTGCACGAGCAGCGTCAGGCCTAGCGATAATTGTCGCATATAGTGGGGAACCTACTTTCTGCTGAAACAAATGGACATCCTGGGATTTACAGTATCGGGATTCTTCTCGAAAGTCTCTAAAATCATAGATGTTTTAGGCGGTTTTAAAGTCTCCAAGTGGAACTTGCTGGTGATTTTTTCGATATAAGAGTCCTGACAAAGGGATTTCTTGAAGGACTCATGTCTGGGTAGTTTCTCACTGATACAGTGCAATAATGTCGTCGATAAAGATATAGAATACTAATAATGCCTAACTTTGTGCATTTAGTGGCAAGCTTAGATCTCAGTATCCTCAACTTCTTTATATCACTTTATTAGTGTCAAACCTCTTTTTATTAACCTATCGTTTTCTTCGCGTTTTTTCGTCTCTTATTATCCTAATCGAGTCTTCTGACTATCCGCTTCCGTTTCAAATAACAGATCTACCACGGTGTCTCTTCCCTTTTCAATATGAAAATCCTCGCGATGTCCTTGGATTGCATGTTCAAATAATTCTATATTGCACATAGAGATTCAACCATATTCACAAGTTTCCACGAGTTAGGATTTCTGACGACTTTTACTCACTACCTCATCGATATCATATGCACAGCTGACCTTCTAGAACCGTCTATTCTAATCTGGGAATAGGCAATCTCGGGCTTCCAAAGCAATAAACCAGCCTTCTGCAGTGTTGGTATCGATCAAAGAACTTAGAAGCTTGAAAGTGAGTATAGCCTCTTTCTGATAGCTTCTTGCATGCCCATCGTTCTCGGTGTCTAAATCTTTCGCGAGGGTCGAAGATAGGACCAGACATCGAGTGATTGAAGTCGAAAAATAGGTGGCGTGGGGAGGGGGAACAGGGCAATAATCACTCTACATAACTTATAGCACTTATAGTACCCAAAAGGAGCCCATAATATGGTTCACTCTCATACTCATCAACAGGAAAAATGTAGAACGCTCTTTACCTAGTTTCTGGCTTTCGCCTTTATGTAACTGTCAAGCACGTGAACCAGTCATTCTTCTCCAAATTCATCATTTGTCTAGCCTGTCGGAGCATGCCTAAAAATATGCTTTTGGTGTTCCCGGATCAAATTCGCACAGCCAGAAGTCCCAGGCATTTACTATTAGGACAAATTAAAGATGCATGTAATGGAAGTGTTATAATAGGTGTCATCCACATTCGATTCCAACACCATATCCGCTATGTGTAAACTAATTCCGATTGAAGCCCCTGTTTATATTTCCAGGAAGACGCTCATATATCCTGCAATTATCGGCCGAGATTGGCTGCTTGTGAATTATGGTAGGAGATAGGCTCAAGTTTATTAAGGGAGTTGTCGAATGAGCTTCCATATATATCTATACAGTTCCTTTTCTCCATGATCTACGCGGTTTCAGACTGTCGATAGGGCGAGAAGAATCGCAAGAATGATCAGTCTATATACATGGCATATGAAGGCCTTCCTGTTGGTTCGTGAGAAGGCCCTGAATTCATGTTGGAAGGTCAGAACTCGACAACCTGTTGACAATTACAAAATTGGGATGGCGCCGCAATGTGAACTTGCAACGGATTGGAGTCCAAAACGGTGCATGATACCACTTTCTGTGAGGCAGCGGGAGCTGACTTTACCCAGCGCCAAAAGGCCCAATGGATGACTTACCAAGTCATCCGGTCAGTGTACTATATGTCAGGTCCCTGACACTTTCATAGTACTTAATTAGATCATTCTGATAACTTTGATGCTACGAGGGCAGCTTCGAGGAGAAGCATGAATTGTTGAGGTATTGAATCTCAAACTATCGGCTTTCTCTATTTGACGAGTTCTAGATTCTATAGATCTAAATATCAGCAAAAGTGAAATAACTAGTACTAACTTATCATATAGTGATTTGGCGTTATGATTCTGAAGGGAATCTTGGTTGGAGTAACAAATAACCGGCCGGGTTTCGACCTAACTTCTCTCGGACTCTCGGGAGCTTTGTATGCACCATCAGACTTTCCCAGATTCGGATTCTCGGATTTAAAAGACTCTTGACCCAAACTCTCAGGTATGGGCTCTTCAACTCAGATTTTAGGTTATTAATTAATTCTTACCAGACCCTTAAACTATATAGTTGCCCCACCGGCAACATGACTTGTGTTAGAACGTCATCAAACTTTCTTTGCTATAGAATAGGCCTAGCTAGGCCCAGGCGCAGACTCTAGTCAGAGTCGGTATCACATTCGGACTTTCAAGGCTCTTTTCGACGCTCCTAGTATTAGATAGGACATTATTGGAATCCATTTGGGATTTATTTGACTCTTTTCCTACTAGACTTTATCTAACCGCGTTTGGTCCCAGGATCATAGAGCGGTATGTACTATGTAGGTAATATAGTATATAAATATACTATATTAATGCACTCAGGCTTTGTTATATGTGATAGCTTTGTTGGCACTTGTAGGTTCGACTACTATAGTACCCATCAAGAGTTATTGTATTTGAGGTGCGAGAAACCGTTAGGATACACTCTGCATCATAATATCTATGATATCCCTCTGAGGTTGAAGCTGTTTAGGGTACTGGTTATTCTACCACCAGTGGTGACAGAGATCGAACTGTGTTGTTATTTGGGGGGAGAGAGGCTAGTCCATGGAATCACTACGTAGTAGTAGTATATACACCGAGAGCAGAATATCAGGAGCTCCGCTCAATTTCGGGATGCTCCATGTGAAATAGATGGGTATGTTCTGCAAGCAAGTAGGACAAGTTGTCTTGGCCCCTTCATGTATATGCTACTACCTCCGATTGATAGGGATAGCTATCCATTCTGAAACCGGTGAGATTGCTCAACATTCCCGTTCCTATTATGGATGATGTACTTTTGGATATATAAATGTAGATTGCTAATTTTATTTAATAGTAGTACCTACTCAACATTGGGCTCTCATACGTACTCAACACTTTCACAATCAACGTATAGAGAACACTGTGTCATGGGGATCCAATCAGCCCGGCCCCTTAATCTAGATATAGTAACAACTGTGACCCTGATTGCTGGAACTTGTACAACACAAGAGTGAATCCAAGACAGCTTATGTGCAGGAAAAGTTCTAAGTTCTCCGGGATGTCTGTCACAGCTTACAGAATGTAAAAGGAATCAGTGATTTACTATGCGTACAAATCGACTACCTAATAGGAACGGAACCTTCAAAGTCGGGGCGGTAGTTACAGCTATGTAGAAAGCCATGGCTCTCTTTTTTTTTTTTTAAATGCGTGAAGCTGTGGATGAGCGATCGTCATGATTTATTTCCTTCCTCAATAATAATAATCATCTATACTATGAGATTACCATGCTCATATCCAGTCACATGGGTTGACCCGAGCCTTCACTTGAGTTCCATAGAACTTTAGGTCTGCATTAATGGCTGGCTACCTATCACATCATAGTAGTCCCAAAGTTACAGGGTTCGCTGTATGGAACCAACCATCCACACCAAGTGTGAGGTACCAGTTGTAGTACCTAGAAGGCATGTAGTAACCTCTTCAAAAATAAGCTACTGTTAACCATAAAGAGTATTTGATTGCTGCGAAGGAAAAGGCGCTTGGGGGAAAACGGTTGTGGTGTTAACATTAGCTTCTCTCCAGAAAAAGTTATCTATCATATACCCTTCCTAAAAGTATCCCAGGTAGCTATTAGCTATAGTCGGAGACTCGTAGACCAGGGTTCTGGACCCTTGGCGGAGCTCTATCTTGCATTATAGTAGAGCTACCTATCATATCAGCTGAATATATGGCCACGTACTGACGAAATCAACGACATGTATAGTAGCAGCAGTATGCACGAGTTACGAGACTGCACTTCGGAAGTAATATCAAGAAGCAAGTAAAAAGGGCACTTATCACTACTATTCGTAGTAGTAGTGCCCGTGGGCTTAACTATTTATTCCTACAAAATACATACATCCCTCAAGTACGAGGATCATATCATAGTACTACAGAGTAATAAATAAGGAATAAGGAAAACAAGCAAACACTTCCTTGGGTTCTTCGTATTAATTATTAATTGTGTATGTATACTAGGTAGGTGATATATTATTATGTTCATAATATAATAGTTAACTAGTTATAATAACTAAATATTATTAATAATTCGCTAACTATAACCAAGATATCCAAGTTCATCAATTTGTCAACCATCAAAAGCCGGACAATAACGCTAAAGCCAATAACCAAAAATCCACAAGAACTTACTCCATAGCTCATAATATATTACCGCTAGCACCACTGTGGTTTAAGGTCTTGCCAGCATGTAGTAGGCATCAGGCGCGCATGCAGATTGGCTCAATATGTACCCACACTATTATTGATATATATAGAGAGAAGCGTGTCTAGAGGACAGACATATTTGATCCGTCTACTCCGACACATACAGAATTCACCATTGTCGCTTATTAGGGATTGTTCCCCAAGTTCCCGTACAGATGTTTTATTAATAATATTACTATTGTATAGTTGATTTGTCGTAAAAAAGACGCTAATCATAACGCGATCCATGTACGCACGCAATCTTGTATGAGACGGTTAGATACACAAATGGCTTCGGCGGTAGTAGTAGTAGTACTGAGTTAACGTTACTGCAGCTCATAACAATCCTTAGGCGAAATGGTGCACATGCTTCGAAACTTTATTTCCTTGGCCGTGCCTCCTTTTCTTATTGCGTGATCCCCTAAGGATCATTTGATGGCGCAACCTCTCAGTCTTCCAGGTCGGTATGATTATTAGGGGTATGAACCTCAAATGAACCTCTAGGCTACACGGCCGGAGAATGAGACATTACTACTTACTTGGGCGGTTGCTTTTCGGACGTGTATCATATCTCGGTCTCCAACTCCATGGTTATCGGTTGTTATCAGTGGGCGGGAGTGGCCTTTTTTGAACTCTGGCCATATTCCAGTACCGCCGAGTTCTAACCGTCGTCCTCTTAGTACCATTAAAGTAGCGTTCCGGGGTAGTTCGGTTATCATAGAATGTTGAGACAAATACCAATTGGTGGGTTTGTCCTACATGGACGGTAAATCGATGAGAAAACACCCCGCTAGGGCACCGACTCCGGCTGTCCTCATCTTGAGGGGGGCCCGAACAGTTGTCAGTTTCTATGTATCCCTGGCGACGATCGGATCCCTGATATCATTCTGCAGCAAGGGGTTCTCATTCGACGGTTAGTAGTGGAGAAGAACAATGCGGCTTAGTCACTGCGTGTCATTAAACGATTTTTGACCAAGTAGATTGAAGATCCTGCCAGATTGGGCTCGTTGATAACGTTTAGCAACGGAGTATTCCCAAAGTTCTGGTTCCACCTGTTTCGAAAATTGTATGCATGTATGCACGCAGGCATATATTAGTACTCTTGAGCCGATACATCTAAGTAGCGCTAGTAGTAATAATAGACCTAACGATATAAAGACACCAGATGAGATAAAATGGGGGACTATCAAAGCTCTCCGACTTACAACACTGCCGGGATGCTGATATGTATTTCAAGTATTCCCCCGGCAGCAGCAGCAGCCAGTGCAGAAAGGCGATCATATTGCCACTTAGAGATACTGCGACTGTGTACTTACCGGGTACCACTGGTAATCCCAGGCAGAGAGAGTATGGGCAGCCAAAAAGTCGATCGCAAGTGGCGGTATTGCTAGGGCTTGCTGGGGATATAGGCTGTCAGTAATGAAAGGGATTGACGTTGTTAATCTCGTAGATTTCCCCATCTTCCCAGAGGGTCTGGTCACCAAGATCGGTTAATCGAGCCGGTTCCGAATAGTAGCGTTAACCGATAGGGATAATAATTTTTAAGATCGAGGAAGTATCAGAGTAACAGCACTGGCGCACCCCACTGTCGTACAGTTACTTTTATTACAGTCCCTCATATTATTGCGACAGAGGAAATCGTTAGCGTTCAGTAGTCTCTGCACTGTCGGCGTGCTGCGGGCAGAGGAATAGAATTGCCTACCTGGCATTGAGACCCAACGACCCGAGGAAGGCATCTTAGGTCGTAGTCCGGGTTCATTCCCATAGTGAACTTTTACGATACTCCTTCTCTTGCGGTACAATCCATGAATCCCTTGTTAGGACTTTTGGTCATCGACAATTATTGCGAACAGATGAAAGAATAATGGGGGACAAGAGCAGACAACTGCCCACGCTGGCTCCCGGGCCCCGCGCGGGTGCTCCTACTTCCTCTGCCGTACCTCCCTCACGGCCGAAGAAGAACTCCACGGCATGCCAGGCGTGTAAGCAGGCAAAACGAAAGGTGAACACCCACGATCATGACTTCTTGCTCATGTGGCAGTTTGTGTGCGCATTTGGCACGTTCCTTGAGGTGCATGGATTGTCCAGTTAAATCAGTTGGTGGCTGGCATCCAAGCTCACATTTCTTCCTTCCCCTGTAGTGTAGCGGCCGGCCACCGCCATGCAAAGCATGTGAAGCAGCGGACTCGGACTGCATTTTCGATGAGAGTCTCGATTTGCGACGTAAACTTGCCGTGAAGCGCACTGCTGATGAGCTTGAATTTTACAAAGAATTCATCCAAGCACTGCTCGAGGCCCTTCGCTCGCCCGATCCCGCGAGAGTCGAATGGATCCTGGCCATCGTTCGGAGCACCGAGTCGATCCCCGACATCGCCTCCGCCATTTTGGGAACCGGCCGAGAACTTCAGGATAAAGGGACCACCGACTCAGAAGCCTCTGCCGCAGTAGAAGAAGCAGCGGCGAGTCGTCCCTCCGAAGGACATTCCCGTCACAGTTTCATGACGCTGGACAAACTCTGCGACATTCCTCTCTTCGATGTTCCTGCGAGACCTTGGACTAACGTCACCGATGACACTCAATTCGTTTCCCATCTGGTTTCTCTATACTTCACTTGGAATCACCCATTCGATCAGTTCATCGACCAGCAGCTCTTCCTGCAAGATATGGCTTCTGGGAACCTGGATTCGCAATTCTGTTCCCCGTTCCTTGTCAACAGCTTGCTGGCTGTGGCAAGTGTATGCTGTCATTGAGTTCCCTAACCGCCCATTTACCCCTCCATTCTTGTCCCCCGTTCTTCTGACCCAGGATGACAGACCTACTCAGATTTCCCCGAGGCTTTTGCTATTCCCGAAAATGTGAACACTCGCGGTCACCACTTTCATACTGAAGCAGAGAGATTATGGAAGGCTGAAGAGGGCAAGATCACCTTGACAAACATACAAGGGATTCTGTTATTGGTTATAATGTATGAGGGTCTTGACACTCGTTTTTTTCCGAGCTTTGCGGTTAAAATCGCTAGCTAACGGTTCGTGTAACAGCGAGAACTTTCATGGTAACGAAGACGCCAGTTGGGTGATGTTCAGCCAAGCTGTAGACTTGGCGCATGGCCTGGGACTATTCTCGAGTGCCTGGGGATCAACCATGCTTGATCAGAAGAATGTTTCCGGAGAAATGCAGCATGCCGGCACTATTTGTGCATGGGGCATTTCTATTCTGAACTCGTAAGCTTATTCCCACCCAGTTGCAAGGGCTCTCTCGTTAATCGCGCGTCTCAGACAAATGGCGATGACTAGACAAAGGGTCGCAGGATTGAAACTGCCTGTTTTCAAGCCTTATATGAGAGATGAACTTGAAGATGGCATAGTGTGGACACCTTACCCACGTTCAAACCAGATTGACTATGCCAAGAAGCCTGCACTTCTGCGGTATATTATGGCGGAGATGTCTGAGCTGACGAACATCCTCGTAGAGATTCAGGGCTTATTGTTTGAGAAACCCTTTCAAGATAATGAGCTCTGGAGAGCAGTGGATCTTCAGTATACCCGACTGGAACTTTGGTATAATAAACTGCCAGATGCCCTCAAAATCGACGAGCGCCCGGTTCCCCAAGTGCTACTGTTGCGGTAAGACTTGCGATTCTACTACTTATTAGACCATACTTAATCTAATGAAAATAGTATGCAATACCATTGGATAGTCATAATGTTGTTCGGGATATTCACAAACCGGCCGCAATTTCCCCAAGCAGAGCGTGCCGAGAGAATCAGACTTGATTCTGCCCAGGAGATTGCCAAGTATTCTCGCGTCCATCGTCAATCCTACGGCCTTAATCACGCGCCGAGTCAAATGCTACATCCAATCTCGTCGAGTCTTTTCGTACTGTTGAGTGATTTAAGCGATGCAGAGTCGCAAGAAGCATTTGTCGAACTTGGCCGATTTCTCTCTGCTCTGAGTCGAAGAATTCAGCTTGGAAAGGCAATCATCCGCAATCTTGAACACGTTGCTCAGCAGTCAAATATCAGCCTTCCACCTGAAGCAGTGACGGTTCTCAAGAGCCATGATTCGGAAACATTCCACGGTTCACAAACCGGATTTGAGGAGTGCGTACCCTAACTGTGTTGTTAATTGAAAAAGGAAAAAAAATTTTTCACGGTTGAGGCGTTTGCCCACTTTTGGCTGGTGAAATCTCCGGTGTTTTGTGTGCTGGGAAAATTCAATTTGCATGAAAATTGGCATGCAGTTGATACCAGAGACGCAAGCATTAGATCCACTAGCAGATTTGCAAATAGTTGCCTGTGCTGATCGAAAACTGATTTATTGTTGTGAAGATCTTAGGAGCGAACGGCCCACAGATGAGAGAACAATGTCAGGGGACTCCAGTTGGTCATGATGAGTTCAGGTAGTGGTTTCAAACATCCATTCTCATGCTCTTCACTCGATTGTGCCGCATACAGTAGAGAGGATTGTCCTACTGTACTATCATTCCCTCAATCCAGTCGCTGCAGATGGAATTCATGGAGCGGCCGTCCCACACCGGGTTTGATTGATTCTATACTGATGAACGTATGATGTAGAAGTCCCAACTGTACGGAGTAGGCGTGGACTTCACAGGCACTAGCCACTTCACCGGTTTGGCCTGTTTAAGACAGCCAGGGGGAGGGGTTTGCGGACTAACAGGGCGGCCTGCGGAAATGTTATCCGGGCCACTAGGAAGTGTGCAACGGAGGGACTCACCCGGATTTGTGGGCTATATACCTAGGTCTATCCCCTTTTTGCCTCCTCCGGCAGGATTTCTTGTGAAAGAACTCCTCACGGTGAGTTTTTAAAATCGCTCGTGCCCCAACATTTGCTCTGTTGAACTGCCAAAACATTCTCTCGCGCTATCTTGACCCTAATGGAACTGAGGCTAGCAGAGGAAAAGGGAGTACTATTTACTCGGTGGCCTTCATTTCAATAACCTACGTGGCACTCCTGGAGGTTCATCTAGAGACGTGGTACTCCAGTACTTTTCGTACCTACGGTGTACTGCGCAGCCATATGCCGTGTGTCAACCCATCAGCGTTTCTAGTTGTGCGAATCGATTTCATCTAATTGACTAGTTAATTATTATCGACTTTTCTCCACTACTTGTCCAAGCATATGAAAATTAGTTCCCCTCGACTGAGTCAACCCTTAAATGATCGATCCTATGGAGGGAGACTCCCCGATCAATAGTGTTCATGTTTCTGTTACTATCTCAAGCATCAAAGCAGCCTTGCCTTTATTAATATAGTGCGCTTTGAGCTCGTAAAACCGACCGACTATGGATTTCTACTCCAAGCAATTCTCACGGCTTGGCTCGCCTCAGGGCAGCAACACTACTAACATTTACCTCGCAGATCATCCCAAACCGACAGCCCACATTATTGGATGGCACGTGAGCCCCTAACGTGCCCAAGGCCTATCCCGCAGCTTCTCGTGGTAGGGTTGCCGACAAAGGTGGCTCTTGCAGGTAGTGATAGGTCGGAACAGAGCTTCCGCTAGCCACGAGAGGAGCAGGCGACTGCTTATTAATATCCAATTGTTCCAGAGAAGATCTATCTTTAGATTAATTCGGTAAACTTGTAGTGGTACAGCCGGAATCGTTATAACTATCATTATACTAGACTCATATTTGTTTCCTAAATTACGGAGCCTAGGGTTCACCGTATTCTATTGGGGAATACTTCAAGTTCTATCCACACCGAATAATCTGTTGTAACGACAAATATAACCGACAGCTAAACTGATAAATATTCACCTGAGGCCACTAGTAATTGCCCTGTAATGGCGATGTATGATATCTCTGTAGTACACATATATTGTGGTGATGACGCAAGGCGGTAAGCCTGTCAGCCAATAAATATGATGTCAAAGTCAAGCTGATACATTACTCCGTTACCTAGATCATGAACTAGTAGCTACCTATCTATTAACTAGTAGGTTCACTAAACTTAGTTTCGATTGAAGTGCCAGACGGGAACGTATTAGTACACATCAGTACTTGCGCCAGGACCCCGATCGGCGATACTAGGGTATCGTAGCGAGCGTGATGCTTGTAGTAAATTCTTGGAATTAATTAACTTTGTTTTTGAGCACAACAATGCAATAGACAAGACCATAGTTCAAGCTCAGAACAGTTGTGGTTAGGCATGTCGTTAAATAAACGGAACAGTTAGCTGGAGGTCAGCGGAAGGTAGTGTGGTAGCGTAGAAATGATAAACTTGAGCAAGATAGAGTCAAGGATAATATCACCATCGTGATAGCAGAATAAATGTCGTCAAGACTGTCGTCATATAAGGGGAGACAGGATAATGTGCTATGGCAATTGTTGTTAACGCCGTTCCAGACCTGGGTTCCACATAGCGCGAATAGACAGTGCTTTATTAGCTTAAGATAAGATTGGATGCCCTCTTCTTTGAATAGCAGGTCTCCTAAGCCCCAAGACAGCAGTTCCCGTCACATCAGATCGATGACTGTTCGATCTACAATAGGTTCAATCCCCGACTCTTCTTATAAACGGTGATAGAGAAGCTGTTGTCGCAAACATTAATTAACTCCTTTAAATATACACGACACCGCGTCGGACAGGAAAGGTGGGCACTATAGGCATGTTCCCGTCATCAGCGTGGAGCTTTTGTCGAACTCAGGTGATTTGATGGTGGCATGAAATGTAACTCAGAAGAATAAAATAAATACACAGCATACTTTCTTCTTACGGCACTTAGACAAGCTCATAGGTCTTGGGGTTTGTAATGATTAGAATTGAACCATACATGATAGAGAACGGACAACATTTCCTTAATGCCATGAAGACATCTTTTCTGGCATGAAAAAGTCACTGATGGTGTAGAAAAACAAATGAAACGTAACCGAGCGGGGAGAATTATATATCATGGAATGGTTTGTGGTCTACCGACATGAAACCGCATGGCGAAAGTTAATCAAACAGACCAATTGAGTGATTCTGCCTTTTAGGTCCGCTGCTGCTAAGTTAGGTAGGTTCGCTTGGCAATCCAAATCCGCTGGCTTTTAAGCACATGTTTTGTTAAGAATCACGTGCACTCAGTTCTGTGGGTTTTGAGATAAGATAAGCACAAACACTCGCAAGCGAAAATCTTCGAAATTCATCCCAGAACCGCCAGAAGTTAACTATAACCAACCCGCGGATAACGAAAAGATAAAATCTTTTGCTTATTACCATTCTCTTCAATTCCCTCTGGTTCTGGATTTCCCCGACGTCTTTAATCTATCTCACAATGTCATACGACGAGCATTCCCATGCCCGTCCTTCGTTAGGCGATGAATCTGATGTCGAAGAAGAGGCACTCGTCAATGATTACCGCGAACAGGTGCACTTTGACGATGGCATGAGCGAACTTGAGCGGACTACGTCTCTAGGAGCGGGCTCACATACTCAAGATCTTCAGGCACAACTCGCCGCAGCGGCTACCCCTCTCGAATTTCAGGCCACCCTGGAAACCAAGTTCGCAAGTTATGATAATTACTGCAGTCTATTTCACTACATTTTAAACTCTGACGGGCCTGTGGAGCTGGAGGTGCCTTCTGTATGTGGTGTCTTTTGATTTCCCAAGTGTCACCATGAATTTCAATCCCACATTGCCAGGGTTGCGTTGTCGTCGTACAAGTACTTGATGTGAGGATGCGACTAACTACACTCACCAGTATTACTGGGCTTGGGACGTTATCGATGAATTCATCTATCAATTTGAGTCATTCTGTCGGTACCGCAACCGGATGGCACGAGGTGGATCTCATGAAGAGGACGCGCAGTTGCTGCGTGAGAATCCAAATACGTGGGGCTGCTACTCAGTTTTGAATGTCCTCTACTCGCTCATCCAAAGATCTCAGATCAATGAGCAGCTTGCCGCCATCAAACGCGGTGATGATCCTATGACAGTCGCTGGGGAATATGGATCCCGCCCATTGTACAAAATGCTAGGCTATTTCTCCATTATTGGTTTACTCCGTGTACACTGCCTGCTCGGCGACTTCAGCCTGGCTCTCAAAACGCTTGACGACATTGAAATGAATAAGAAGGCTATGTTTGCTCGTGTCATGGCTGCTCACTTCACTACCTACTACTATGTGGGTTTCTCGTACATGATGCTGCGTCGCTATGCCGATGCCATTCGCATGTTTAGCCATATCTTAGTTTACGTGTCACGAACCAAGAATTTCCAAAAGGGCAGCAACAGCTACGATGCAATCGCTAAGAAGAATGAGCAAATGTATGCTTTGATTGCGATTTGCGTCGCCTTTCACCCTACCCGACTAGATGACACCATTCACACTGCTTTGCGTGAGAAGTATGGGGAGCAACTTAACCGATTGCAACGCGGCGGCCCCGAGGCCCTCCCCCTATTTGAGGAACTCTTCCGCTCCGCTTGCCCTAAATTCATCACTCCTACCCCGCCTGACTTTGACAACCCTTCCCTCAACATTGACCCCGTGGATCATCATACCGCCATCTTCATGGATGAAGTTCGCAACACACTTTTCAACCCCACTGTCAAATCATACTTGAAGCTTTACACCACTATGGACCTGAAGAAACTTGCGGGTTTCCTCGAAGTTGACCCGGATCGGCTCCGCTCTTGGTTGCTCGTGAATAAGCAGAGAAGTCGCCAAGTACGCTGGGCTGAAGGTGGCCTGTTAGAGGGCGAGCCCATTAATGCCAGCGACTTGGATTATGCCATTGAAGGCGATTTGATTCACATCAGCGAAGCTAAAGCTGGCCGAAGGCTAGTTGATTGGTACTTGAGAAACTTGGCTCGAACTTATTGAATGATTTGTTCAGTCAATTTTCACTTCAGCGAGATTGGGTTCTCAATTCTCGACTGTTCCCGAATTCCTTGACTCCTCTCCTCAGTCTACCAATTGGTAAATTGGCTGTTTGCCGGAATTCCTGTCTCCCTCAAATGACGGAGCTGCAAGCCAGCCCCGTAGCCCAGAGTCCGGTGGGGGTAAATGAGTTGTATATCTACCGGGAACCGGAAGATACATATACGCAATGATGAAAAGAGCGAAAAAAAAGGTGATTGGAAAGAAATAGTAACGAACCACAGTACAGGGAAGGAAACAAGGGGAGAACAGAAACAGTCTCAGTTTTTAGTACCAATTACAAGCGCAAGGGGTACCATGATACATTGTTACTAATTAATTAATACCATCCGTTATTATTACCTTTTGATGTGGACTTCTAACGTACCTTAATAACCTCACATCGTTATTTGTCAACCAATAGTACTGCTATAGTATCCGAAGGCTTCTGCAGCCCCTTCTGCTATTCTATGTATTCCTCCTTCCTCCTTCCCTGGGTTCTCTTTCCTGGCTTGGTCTCTTCGTGTATATATATATAGCTGCCTAAGAGTAAAGAACCTTTCCTTTTCAGTCCTCACTTACCGGTTTTTTTCTTCGAACTTGGCTCACCACGTCACGTGGGTCAAACACCGGTTTCCAAGAAGAAAGCGGCAGAATGTTGGCTCACCGTGCCATGTGACTCCCATGGGGTCGACATACATAAGTGATCGAGACAACTTGAGCATCTAATAACAACGATGAATATAATATCACTGAGTCGATACAGCCTGTATCGGTCCTGATGTAACAAATGTCCTCCATACATGCACCAGAAGATGTCTCTCACAGTACCCATAGAGCCATTCACTAATATAAACCATTCTCGCCCCACGAATTCTTAGTGAGAATTACCCAGAGTATCAGAGAGGTTCTCAGCCTCTGACGGACCAAGTTTATTTACCTTCTGTTCCCTTTTATGTTCTACTTTTCTCTTTCCTTTCTTTTCCTAGTCCAGACCGCCCTGTGGCTAGTATCATCAATTCAATACTTATGCTTCAGGAATGGGTCGTTACAACATCGCAGCCCCTGAACCTACATGCTTCGCAGAGATCCGCAAGACAGGAGAGCCAAGCTCCACCAAACACTGATAGCTGTATTGGGTCACTTGCTCTTTCCCGAAGTGTATGCGCATGGCTGTATTAAAAGTAGCTATCTCTTCGGGCAAGCGACCATTGGCGACATTGTCCCACCCTCTCGCAACTCAGCCAGAGCCGCCCTGAAAAAGCTGTAGCCGAGGCATCTTCCCCTAATTGCCTCATCTGTTGTTATAGCCGAATAGTGCAATTGAATTGATCGTATAGGACACGCTCAGAAGCGCAAGAGATCTGAGAAACGCATGAAGACTTAACGACTAAGAAACGCTTTCTTATATCTACTACTCCCCTATTGTTCTGCACCGCCTGGCGCCACGCCTCACTTGTATAGACCGTCCCCTTTAGGTCGTAAACTATCTCCTATCCGCCCTTCACTTGCTAAACCGGCCCTCTCTCCGCGCCTATTTAGATCTTAGACCGCCTCACTCCCATCTCCCACTTGCGCAGAGCGTTCCCTCTCTGTCTCCACGCCGTCCCCCTATGCCTCCTACATAGTGTGTAGACCATACTTGTTAAATTGATAAATGAGCCTTGCATGTGGTGCTGCTCCGCGGAAGATGTCAGGAATAATAAGCACCACAGTCTAGAGAAGGGATCTTGAAAAGGTTGAAAATTGAAGAACAGGACTTGTGGTATTGAAAAATTTGTGGTGGAGAGAGTAGAAATAACACGCTATTATATCCTAAGATCTGCCTCCGGTGAACTTATACTGGATAGCTGCTCTCGTCAAGCAGTCAGTTAGGACAATGGATTCTTACCTTCTCGTGGTGTCCGGTGTCAGTAACCTCCTTTGTGGGGTGAAGCCAAAAGAATCCGCGTCGCGACAGCGCGCAATGCGTTAGCGTTCACGTCAACCCACACAATTAGAGGGAAACGGGTTATAAAAACCATCCGACAACTGTCTACTCGACTCCTACTCGAGACCAGCACTAGACTTGCCTTCCAGGGAATGTGGTATGGCCTAGACGGGAGACAGGACACCTCTGAGCTTGAACACTCTCTAAGATGATGAAGCGCAACCACAACACTGCAAGACATCATCACATCGCGAATTTTCACGCGTGACATGGCGAGGGAAGGATACAACTGGTGGAACAGTCCCTACGGTCACACTTCTTGTAGGATTACAAGATAACACTTGTATATATTTTTGTATTTATACAGAATTTCTAGAGGCAATGTCGTTTAACAAACTTTGTAGAACTCCAGTTTCATTTTCGACATGCCTTGTATTTATACAGGCTACTTAATGTATCTAGAATATGGTTTAATTGTGTCTCTACCAGACTGCTCTGTACTAATACAAGCCACTTGATGTATTTTTAACAGATTTTCATTGTCTCTCTACTGGCAAACTGTTCTATAGTTTTATTTACATTTCCATCTCTCCCCTTCTCTCCTTCTGTACAGATCTTTCCCTATATTCCTCCATGCCATACTCAGGTTTTCATACATCGCTCCAATGCTTGTTCCAAATGTACGGTTGTATTGCCCGTGTTCCCGGTGTTTGTGATAGAAGTTCCTCGCCGGATCCAACACTGTTTCTAATACCAGCTGAAATAATATCGCTACACCGGGTCTTCAGGGCGCATGCTGAGAGCTGAAATACCAACCTGGTCTTTAAAGATATAAGTATTAGCCGACCGAGCAGTGATTGTTAAACATTCAATAATAGTAGGCATGGTAACGAACCTAATCAAAGAGATTCACGTCGGTCACAATAAAGTTAACACCGCCATCTCTAATGATGCCGAATAGGGACTTGATCTAGGCGATCTCTATCTAGCGATAACGGCCTTCTCGACCGAAGCTAGCGACGCGCTTTAAACGGTCTATATCGATGTCCTCGTACAAGCGAACCCAGGCGAGGAACCAGTCTTGTGGATAGTAGACTTCAGTAAAATAAAGTACCATCGCAAACATGAACGGTAGCCGGCCTGGGACCTGGTAACATATTCGGTTATTCCGCCGGCCGGTATCACTATTACACTGAGATTCACCAAACCAATTGTTAGTTCTTGATTTACCTGGCATCGTTTATAGCATTTGACTTTGACATTGTTGCCTTCTTCAGATAAATACTCAAATAGGCGCCGCCGCGCAAAAGCTGACAGCCCTGCCACTTGGATAAGATCAAGGAACACAGGATAGGTGTGATCCAGTTGTCACTTTACCTCCCGTGTAAACCGAACGTGGTGAAGAAGCTCAGCTGCAATCACTCCATTTGCAAGACTGATACTCAGCTGAGACTTGGACCGAGCCATTGGTTTTATAATCCCGCAACAGCGCTCCATAGGAAATTGCCACCAGTATCTAGCAGGCCCGCAGTCTTGGATTGCGAGGCCGAGTGAACAAAGTTGTGTACATTGACGGAACAAACGGGAAGACGCCTTGGGTCCCGGCAATAGTATAGATCCCCATATTTCCGGATGAAATCAATAGTCAAATCATTCAGGCGAGGAATTTCAGATTCTTGAATTGAATGTTGCGTTGCTAGTGAGTAGATTTGACTAAGCTGACTCACGTAATCATCGCGCTGATCTAAAAGTGGAGTTCTATAGTACTTTAGCCAAGCTTCCCACTCGGCGGCTTGTAATGGCGATCAATCCGACGAGGAGCATGGCCAAGATATGTTGGAATCTCCCCTCGGGCAGACAAGAGACTTTCGCTGATCGTGATAATTGAAGCCTTTGAGAGATGACGATTCTCAACTGGCGGAATACCCCGTTCAAAAGCTAGCTTCGTTTGATTCCACAGCATGAACAATGTTTCGGTAACATTTTGCAACACACAGTGCATAATATCTATTGGAAAGCTCCGGGGAATATATATGCAAACCGCTTGCGGGCGCGCACTGTGTTTACCACGTACCTCTTTTCCTTGCAAGTAGGACATTCTGTGATATCGGAGTATCTACCAGTTAAGGCAACACAGTTGTTGTGGCAGCAATCGAAGAATAGAGGTGTGATTTTGGTTAGCCTCTGAAGACGACTTCGCACCCGGCGTATTGAAGGTATGTCGACATTGTAGTTCCTCGAGAGCTCTTTTAGAGCCGCTGTTTTTAGCACAAGTCATATTTTGAGACCACCCTGCTAATGCGAGGAAGATATCAACCCCGCCAGTATCATAATCTAAAATAATGTTAGTTAAAAGAGCCCGAAAAGCGGATAATAGCGGACCTGATTCAGTTTCTGATACACTAGACATTTCCTCGAGTATTCGATCTAACAACGGGCCACTGGCCCCCGCTATCACCCCCACCACTCCCCCGGCCCTCACTATTCTCCTCAGGATATTCATCAGCGCTTTGATGGATCCCTTCTAATTGAATTCCATCACCTATGGTGTCAACCACATCATATGAGCATGGCGTGAAGATATTATCACCCTCGGGATCTTCATCGTTGAGATTGGCTGTGGCTGGAGAGATATCATTAAGGCCACTCGTCCCAATGTCGGGTTTACGCCGGTCTTGCTCAAACTTCAGAACCCGGCGGTGGTAGTTGTAGGCACCTATAGATCGGAAGTAATGGCCAGAGGGATGAAGAAAACAACGACAATGGAAGCGTGCCATTCCTCTCTGCTGTAGAGACTGCTTTCTATGGCGCCAATATGTAGTTCGCCTCACTTGCTTACCACAGCCAGGAACCTCTTCCAAGCAGCGTTGACACTTGCAGATGGTCATACTGAGGTAGTTTAATAATGCGACTGCGTGAAGTATGAAGGGAATCGTTAACTTGGGATATAATTAAATTTGAAGCCAAAGGAGAGGTCGATATCACTAGCATAGTACTGTCATGTATTACTACTGTATATAAGTATTGAATGAGGTTGAAAAGATAAAAATCCAAATCAATGCAATAGCGTAGAGGGTGTACATGGTCAAATGAGAAAGACGTGAAGGAGAATGAAAGTGAAAACATACGTCTAGGAGTATAGTGTTAGAGAGAAATACAGATGGCATGGACATCTTGGGATATACCAATCAGAGGATACAAGTCACCTACCCATATCACACCTCGCCATTTCTCATTTTAACAATTTATATCATTTGATCATATCTTATATTCATTGGTTATAAACTGATGGAGATTGGAGTGTGAGAAATCTGTTATAGATTGCGGACTTGGCTCTTACCTCCGAATCACACACCCCCTTGGATATTTGATGCTTTATTGGATGTTGAAGCAAGAGAGTTATTTACTCGTTACCTAGTTAAGTTAGAACCGTCAACTGTTATGGAAGGCTAGTATTAGTAAGCAGCCTTGCCCCCGCCAACCGGGACCTGTCCGATTGTTTTTCTACTAGCTATACTTGGATGTGGCTTGAACTTCTGGACCAATGATTTTTCGGATTCCCGGTTTTCTCTATGCCCACGAAAAGCAATCACAAGAGGCAAAATATGTCAAGACTAGAAGACGAGAGGAACTTTATAATCATGAATCAGGGAGGATTCGACTCTCGCCTCCCCTATGTTGACGTGACTTTGGCAGGTTGGTGTTTTACTGGATAAGCGAGCAATCTCCAGTCGTAGATAGAGATAAAGAGAGTCTTAATACTTGAGCCTGAAATTGGCATAAATACCGGGTCCCTTTTTCTGAGCGACGAGTAACGTTAGAAAGACGGCTCGAGGCTTCCAAGGCTAGATAGAGCCAGTCCCCAAGAAGCTACCAAAATTTGCTTCGCCAAAGATACCGATAGTATCAGAACCAGGGAAGATGGCGTGAAAGAAGCGACCCCTATAAGGAGTATTAGAACACTCTAACATCGGTCTGGGCGCAAGAGCAAGCCGGCACAAAAAGTTTGTGAAAACGAGGCGGATAATCGGGAAGTGGAAGCTACCCAGGTGACGAAGAGGAAAAGGACTGTGGAAAGACAAGGGTTGAAGGGACGGAAGGGTGAGGCACAGGCGGAGTTGGATAAGATTCTTCATGCCTAGTGTAAATACATTAGATCTAATGTATCCAAATTTATCAATCTCCTTCTAAAAAGCTTTAGGTCGAAAATACAGCCATCTTACTATATTTAGACCTGGGTACAGGGAATTCGAATTAGTTTTACAGCCGGTTTAGCCCCATGTGACCGTAGGGAGTGGGCTATGTGGATTCTTCAAAGAGCTTGCTTCTGTGGGGCGTGATACTTAATGGCAGTGACGGAGAAGCTTCCTAGAGCTTTACGAGACTGTCTAAGCAGCCTGAGAGGACGGACGCGCGTGTCGGTGTGCAAAGAGATGGGAATCAGCTACCTCACTCGTACTGAGGACCTGAGGTTAATGTAGCCAAAGTGGTATCATCCTAGCTTAGGGATCATCCTCTGCTATCTCACTCGTACTGAGAACCTGAGGCTACAGGGCCAACGTGATATCGTTCTAGCTGAGATGCCATTGATGCATGCTTAAGGAGCAAACCTGGAGACACCTGGGGTGCCAATCTTCGCCGCCACCGCCAAGTTCAACTTTAAAGGGGTTGGTTGTTTATGCAATCACAGGTACACAAAAGCCAAGGTATAAATCTTTCCCAGGCTGTTCTCAACCTCGATGATTCCTAGTTTACCTTGGGATTGTCGTACGTGGCTGTTTCACCGGTGAAGACATTATTAGGAGGGCTAATAATGTTTGAATCCACATTTCAATTTAGCAAGATTCAAAAAGCCAGAAGGAATGATGACTCCTAGAGACAGAGCAGAGGATGTTCATATTAAAAATGGACAGTTGCTTTAGTGTTATTATTATGGTATAACTTATCTTGATATTTGCATCACGACTACGGACAGTAAAGTCAGTAGTTAGGCGTATCCATGGCCTCTAGTCCCGAAATAGAGTAAGGAATTGAAAAGAAAAAAACATGGCATCGCGCCCTTTCCGGCGAAGGATGTAAGCTTGGATAATAATCCGTTAAAGAAAAATCAACAAGTGGTGTTTTTTGCCAGAACACATGTCGGCCAACTCATTCTATCGATATCTCTACATTCAACGTCCTCAGCTTCTAATTGCGTTTCCCCATTTACCGCTGTCTTCGCTGAAAATACAACAAAGGCTTTCCCCGACCGCCCATCGCCCTGGGACCAGCTAGAAGACTGGACTGGGCCTACCTGGATCAATTATATTATATCAGATGCGAACAAGGCAACTAACGAACTAACTCCATGGAGAACAAGCCGCATATAACAAACTCTTTAAAATCCCGACAGGTTTCCTTTAGAAAAAGCTTGAGAAGTGGGAGCAAATGCTGCAGGACGCGAAAACGCTTACAATATCCAATACGAAAAGCGCTTTGCTCATGTTCCCTCAGTTCTGACTGGCTCATCCCCGTCAGCGCCACCCATGCCGTGCTATTATTAATGAGTCCTTTTATTATTAGGATAGGTGGTAGACATGAAGAGTGACGGTAATCATCACTCGGACTCCTGTAGAGTTCAGGGTCAGTTCCTTCATCGAAGATAATACCGCGAACGCTTCCAAGGACCAACGATCAAGTTCTTAGATGGTACCCGGATGTGTTGCTTTCCAAAGCCCGTATAGCTGCCCATGGAGCGATACCTGATGGCGCGCGGATCATTCTTACTGATCTTCGGAGTGAACACCTTTTTCATCCACCTCATAATTCTCGGTCTCTTAGAGATTCGTCTTTCGCTTGTAAATATAATAATATCATTTCCCTTCCCTGGGCTAATACTAGTAGTGAAACACACAGCTTCTCGTAGGACGACATCCCAAGAGTCTCTCAGCGGTTTACTGTCGCGCAAAACTGCTCTAGCCTTTGTTAAAGTGGTGACTCTCCTTACTCTTTTGATTTGGGCGTGAACGTTATCAGACCGTGTGCTCCCATTTGTTCCACTGGGTAACAATTTTGATCTTTTCGGGTTTCCATCTGTTGTTGCCGCTTCTCCTCTATCATCGAGAGAATCCTCCGACGGTAGTAAACCATCCTTACTGCCAGTCTCCTTCGTGATGCTTTCACTGACGTTTGGTATCATGCTAATGTTAGTGTGGGCAACGGAATCTCCTAAGCCCTCCCTTATTGAATGCCCTTAGCGACCTAGAATTCGTTCTTTGGGCAAGTTGGATCTCTTCCTTGTTGATACAGTCAGTCACTGCATTTTTCGTGACACTGAGTGGGAACAGGAGCCAAATCAACTTCGTTAGGGCAATAGCTCTACAATTATGCCTCGCCACCCAAGCCTAATGGTACTCAACAGGTTAATTTTGCTATTTACTATCCAGAATATGAGGATATCCTTCCTCGTCGACGTCCCTCTATTCGGTTGTAGGAGGTAGACCTCGACGTCTCTTGCCAACGTGGATACCGTGAGCTGGTCTGTCGCCACCCGGATTCCCTTTCGAATATCATAGCCTTGCAGAGCCTCGCACATAAAAGTCAGCCATCCAAACAAGATGCACTGTTGGCCCGAATCGATTAATCCAATCATATTAATGTAGGTGATTCACCAACCCTTGTTGCTCTATGGACCCAATCTCACCTTTGTCAAATTCAAGACGGTTAGATGCGGTTATTAGTCCGACGATGCCGCCATCATTGGGATGCTGCACTTGGCTACTCACTGCATTGGCACTACCCGCACTCTTTGTCCATTTTCAATCGTTGTTAAACCTATCCTTTAACTCAGGATGCAACCCCAAACATTCAGTCAGTTTGTGCCCCTCATTACTATAGTGGTAGCAGCACTCGGGTTTGTCGATGAGTCGTTTGAAGCTTTCTTGTCGTTTATCTCGCCCGGCCGCTACTTTTCTTATTTGGCCTGCACTAGATTAGTCGATCCCGAATCGTGTTCATTCTCATTTCTTCCTGGATGAGAAACTAGCTAGCTTCCTCCAGAGTTGTCGTACCTGTCGTACCTGGAGTTCAAATAGAATGTTAGGAACACGTCCCAATCTGTTCCCGCCGATCCGGGCGATGGTTGGAACGTATTCCTATGATAACAACCTACGTGACCTGAGCTCCAGGCGCGACGCCAACAAGACAACTAAGGAAGTCAGCCAGGTTGTCACTCAGGGAGAAATGAGAATGAAGCTCAAGGATTTGGGCATTCCTCGGTTGACCACTAATGGCGTCATGTCTATAGCAATCCCCAAGTCGAGAAGAGTAGACCCATAGAAAGAGTAGTTGATTTTAATAATGATAAAGTTTCTAGATCTCAGCAAGCGATTTCAACTCTCTAGTACCAAACAATAGAAATTCTTACAAAGAACCGCCTGAATTTTCACGCAAGCGACCTAAATAAAACTCCCTGCATTCTGTCTCCTCTTCACGGCCTCTTGCACCTGTCGTAACCACCACATGTGAATTCTTGAGTCATCTGTAAGTTCGGGGTGGAAGCTGGTACCGAATACATTGCCCTGTTTGACTGCGACAATATCACCCACTTCCTCCGTCGGGGAAATAGCGATACCACTGGTAGTCAACCTCGCCGTTCTTCCTGGTAGTGTTGCGAGCACTTCCACTTGATTTGACATCCGCTTCTTGGCCACCGGATCCTTGGCCTGTTTCGATGGGGCTACGACTGTCTGCTCTTGTTGGCTCTCCTCTACTTGGATCCCCTCTTGGTTTGGCAATATTTTCTCAACGATCGGAGCTCGAATGAAGACACCAGTGAAGGGGAGAGGATGTGTCGGAGGGGATCCCCCAATGACATTGAGAAAGGGGAGATCTAACGATGCTTGGAAGCTCTCGATCTGCCGTCCAAAATGGTTTCGGTTCACTCTGACATCAAGACCACCTATGAGCTCTTGGCCTCCCTGCTTTGTGCGATTGGCAGATTCGGCGAGCAGAATGAGACCAGCGCAGGTTCCCCATATTGGTTTCCGATAAGTTCTACGAAACGAAAAGTAGGGCATGAGTCAGACATCAGCCATCAGGGGCAATAATCTTAAAAGGTAACATACTTCACAAAGTCCCTCAATGGCTCTAATAAGTTTGATCGCTCAGCAACCAGGGATATAGCTGTGCTCTCCCCTCCCGGTAGAATAAGGGCATCACAGCGATCAAGTTGCGACACGGTCCGCACTTCAGTGAATTCCCATTGGGAGGCTAGCAATTCATAGCCATGCTCCAATCTGTCTGCTGCCTTCTGCAATAGGCGTAGATGTTCATAAAAAGCACCCTGTAAGGCGAGAACGCCTACCGTGATCTTACTATTCATTGCAACCCTGTGCATTCATTAATAACACTAGGCACCTACATACATTTATCCTACTTCAGCATATGAAGCTCCTCGAATGTATTGAATAAGAATGCCGAAACCATTCTGGCTGGATCAAAAAAAAAAGTTATCTCGCACAGACAGTAGCGCGGATGCTAGCCCTGCTAGCACCAACCTTATAAATACGCCGTCGCTTCATATACGCCCGATGAATTCTGAGCGAGTTGTACATGTACATACTTTGGAGCCTATATAATTAAGAATTCTACAAAGCAGTTCGATAGTCGGTCGGAATTCGTGAACAATACATTAGTAGTTAATTAGGTCTCCCCCTAGAGCCTTTGGGCATTTGGTGTTCACGAGGGAGTCGTTAAAAAACCACAAATCCTCACAGATCCGGAATGGTAAGTGTTATTAATAAAGGCACAACACATTTGGACATCTACACGACATTCCGCCAAGGCGCCGAACTTAATTAGGAAATACCGCCTCCCTAAAAGGAAATAGCATTCAATAGCCCTATCTCATGGACAGGTCCGGTTATTACTAATAATGTATTTGCCATTTTCATGACCATATCTAAAGATTCGATATGTTATCCGCAAACAACTTCAGGGAGGAAATATGATTAGTTCGCCGTCATCTATAGCCGTGGTTGCCACTATCTTTCGTGTCCGCAGGGAGGAAAGGATTGACTGTAAATCTCAAGAAGATGCTGAAAGACGGGATTGCTTGGTCGACAAGCAGATTCAGCGGGGAAAGCGACTTTAGCCGACTCGAACTTAGTTGACGGACCACCGAGATGCTATGGAGAAGATGGCACAGGTCTTGGCTGCGAACGATGGGATCGTTCTTTCCAAGGCCCCCAAGAATCACCCTAAGAAATCTCCGTCGTTCAACCCAAACCGTCTTCCTAAAGGCGACATTGGCCTGATTGGTGCACCTGCGCTCCATCGGCACGTCATAAGGGAAAGATACAGAATTGTTTACCACCAGTCTTTATGAGATAGAGCGGATAATTGAAGAACTTCAGGACGACGATGAGGGGTTAGAGAAGCTCCCTTCGCGGTATCATGATTGGGCGGATGTCTTCTCGAAGAAAGGCTTAGATACGCTACCACCATCACGGCATTGGGATCACAAGATAGAGCTGGAGAACAGATCCTCCCCCGAGGCAGCAAAGAAATACATTATGAAGAACTTGAACAAGGGATTCATCGTATCCAGCAATGCTCCTTTTGCGTCCCCTATTCTAATGGCTAGGATGCCTAACGGGAAATTACGGTTCCGTGTGTATTACCGAAAATTGAACGCAGTCACTAAGAAGGATCGTTATCTACTACCGCTAAATCGATGAGTTGATGGAACGACTTACCAGGGCCACCGAAACGGCTAGCAGAATGGTAGAAGGTAGCCTAAGACGACATATAGAGGATGATCGGCCGCAGGGCTGGAGCAGATAGGATAACACATGCCTGGGGGTAGGCATGGCTTTTCCACTTACTTCTTTCTTTTCTTCCTTTCTTATGCTAGTGGTTTAGCGCCCTAATGCAATACATTCCTTAGTAGTATTTGGTTTAGGTTTGGCTTTCACATATTCTTCATAATGATATGCTAATTATACACAGCCCAGCACAATCGCCGTTATGGTACCATATAGTACATAATATAACCTTATTATTTAGGCGGTGAGTAGGTGACTATTACAGCACTTGTAACTTTGTATGTAAGTCTATGTTTGTGTTTTCTGTTTTCTATAAGGCGGTTAGATTGTGGTGTCCCTATCAATTCCGTGTCAAATAACGCGACCTTTTTCTAAATGCTATCTACCGCCGCACAACGATGTATTTCGTGTATATAAAATCCTTTGAATTATTAGACAGGCAATAAACTTTATCTTAAAAGGTTTTAATAATATTGGTGATATCAGTAGAGGAGATACTTGTCAAAGTTGACGGGTTTTCTCCTTCTATTTGAGAGCCTATTTTCGCATTCCGCCATAAATTCAAGTTTGTGATCGACAATAATACGCATTAATGGTGGAGTGAGCAAACATAAACAAACATAGATTTTAACTAATTCGAACTTTGGGGGCTGATTCGGGCTATCACATGTTTTGTCTTTTAATTCAAAGCGCTGTTCTACGGTATGGGATGATGTAATACTCGCTTCGCGAGTAATGATCTAACCTTGGAAGTGTACCTTAATACCAAAAATGGTATAGCCAACCCTCTTGCACTATGATGCCACCAGCCTCGTCCAATTTTCAGAGGCCCATTAGATACCACTTTTCAGTTACTATAGTTAAACCTAAGTTGAAATCGGTGTCGGTAGAATTTTTCGAAAGAAGTTTCCATCTAAGAAACCTATGATATTACTAAATCTACGTGGCTATAACTGTACACGGTAGACTCAGCCCACCTTTAGAAGTGTCACGATCGGTGGTTAATCCAAGTTCTCAATTCCTCTACTCAATCTGCAATCTAAGCTAAAGGTATCAGCTTGTTGCTATTGCCAGGTCGATGTGACCTAGGACTTGAGAAACAGCCCATCAGCAAAATAATGGTATGATACTACACTACTAGTATTATGTCCGTGTTCCCCCGAAGTAAAGAGGATTCCAGCTTATTTGCTTCCCGTCCTTGACATCAATTACATAGCGACATTACAGCAATCACTATCGCTATAATATATGAAGGTAGTCGTTTCAGCTTTCGGGTCTCATCTTCACTTTAGTTACATGGTTTCTGACCAAGTAATGGGGCAACAGGTTGGACTTGTTCTCCGGTCCCGCCTCTCAAGCCGTTAGTACGATATGTCGAAGTTCCCGGTGCTTCTACTTTGGCAAACCAAACCGAGTCAAATATGATGTTGAATCTTACATCCGTGTCTCTCACTAGGCCAATGATTTCTTATAGAGAACATGCTAGATATTCCCATACCAGAGAGCTCATGGAGAGGGCTACGGGATATTCACGATTTAAAATGTCGACTCCTAGTGCGCATCCTAACGATTATCGGACCAGTGATCAACTGACAAAGAAAGGCGATTCGCAATGTCATCTTCATACCGCAATAGTAGTACGTAGTACATGTAGCTACTGGTTATATTTACATGTGTTATTTATACGTTTCTTCCTCAAATCTCTCCTGACTTATGATAATTATCGGCTGACATTGTTCTGATTGGAAACGCTGTGGATAGTTTTCTCTAATTTTTATAGTTGAAGTTCCAAAAATTGGTTTAATCACAATGCCTAATCCTCTAATCATCCTCTAGGTAGAGTATAATACATCCTTTGACTCCCGCCTCCAATTTTAAACTTCCCAGAGAATCTGAAACTGCTGTCTTGAGGGCTTCAGGGTGCTAGAACCGGTCACGGGTCCATATTGGGTGTTTGATCCTTAAAGAAACGAGCTCTTCCCGATTTCGTAGTATTATACTGTATTAACCCCAGGATCATCTGTCCGCTAATACTCTAGACCCATCGCCCGGTCCGAGGGAGGCAGTTAGCCAGTATTTGTATACACGTCGTCTAATATTGTAGCGAGGAGATAAAAAAAAAAAAAACTGTACCATCAATCGGTTCTGTCAGGAAAATATAACGGGATACGTAAAAAATGAGAGCCTTCATGATCTATCCTTAATAAGAATACCTGTAAGTATGATAGGCCTGGCTGTCTGTCCAAGCGAGATGTTAACTCTGACATTTGAAGGGTCGAGGAAGTATCGCTGGTGGGGATGAAGTAGTTTGGATCTGGGTCGTCGGAGTAACATATCATATTGGGACCCATGCCTTTCCACATCAATGTTCCCGCAAAATTTGGCCGCGCTCTGCCCCGGGCCTTCTGCACAGCGGTAACCAACGACGCTTGTTCTAGCTCTAGTGGCCAATCCAAATAGAATTCTTGATATTGACTGACAGGGACTCGGGAATCTAGCTAGATGATTGAAATGCATGCAGAAGGCTTAGCATTTGCCATTCCTTTCATCATCAATAGTCAATAATTATGGTAGTAGTAGGTACTATAGAATCCAATGCGGGTCGTTCCGAGCTCCGGTTCTAGAAAAGCAAAGCAAACAGACCCCCCTCTTCCGTATCCCATTGCTCACCCAAGATTGGAGGAGGGGATATCCGGATTTTGTCCATATTTTCCATGCATTAAAACTGTCATCGAAATGCTCTAACGAAATTAATCTGCCATTATTGTTACGAATTCTACTAATAAAACCAACCGGGACAAGATGCCTATGTTAAATATCGTGGGAATGGCGGCAACAGGCTGGTCATTCCTAGGTTTATATCCAATGAGCAGAAGGATTCACTTGGATTTGTTCTTGATGCACCGAGGAAGGGTGATATGCATATGGATCTTACCGGTGATCTTTCTGGCTTAGAGACGAGAATATATCAACACAATAAAAGTCTTATCAGCTACCAATGAGTGGTTACTAATAACTAGTAGCCGTCTCAGTAGACGTCTCAGTACGTGTGTCAATGTAAATGGAATTTAGCCGGCGTCTGTGGTCCCAGTCACTGACGAGATATGATCTAAACTTCAACATGATTGTGAACTCATGGGCTTGCCATCTTTGAGGTATGCAGTTTTAAGCAAGAAAATCTGACTATCTATGAACAGTTTAATATAGTCATGGGAAGATTACCAGTGGATAGTATCGACACATAGGAAGCAGCTAAGCATCATGGAGAGGGTTATTATATTGTGTCGCTATGCGGAAAGTGTTCACCAAGATCTTCTTGTCTCTTAAAAACCTAAGCAACTTGAAGTTGCCTTCTCGAATTCTCGTTGGTGCTTTCGCGGGCGTTCCGCTTTCCTTTCTGAATCCGATCCATCATCTTCTCTATCCCCTTCTTTCCAACTTAATGGCGAGGCCGTTTCGATGTGATTTGTAATTGAGACGACCTCCCGTTTCATCGCAATTATTGATGGAACCATTCATTGCCTTGCTCTTCGCGGCCTGAATCCGTATCAGGTACATGTAGCCTCTCTTCATTGCTATGGTTGCCCAAATCAACATTCACTGCTGGCAATTCGATTATTTACGTATTCAGCAAAAGTGGCTGATAACTTAATGATATGTGCGGTAATTTTGGTATCATTACCCGATACATACTCTAATCTTCGGAAGCTCAACTACATATGTACCTTGTTTCAATTTTTGGCTGATCAGTAATCATCACGTGGGCGGGCCGCTTACATAGACTTTACCTTTGGGGTAATCAGAGGTCTTTCGTCACTTTATGAAGGGTGCTCCTTCATCAGTGTGTCAGCTTGATCCATAACTGTTTGAAGCATGCAATAATCCCTGCAAATTACCATTGGTACATGCAGATGATGGAACTTGATTGAAAAGGTACAACAGACTCACCAAGGGCCCGTTCGGCCGCCCTATTGCTATTTATCCGTAACATGCGTTTGGCTACTTGAGAATAAGGCCCCGTAGGTAGTCACGTTTTGGCTCATCATGTGACTATATGGGTCCTTTACAGCTCTTGCACCTCAATTTGACATCGGCTGCCCTACCATCCATTGATAAAAATATCATGAACTTCTCCTCTCCAAACTGGCGTACTTGCTATCATCGACCGAAGTGTGCTCCCGCAAAAATCTAGTAAGAGCCTGAAACGTATCCCATAGCATTCTTGAAACCTCTCTGCAACGTCGCCATCGGTGCGTTTGCAAGAGCTCCCCTACAAGAGTTCTCGCACTATATAGCGCCGTCCGACAATCCTGATTGATACCATAAGTAGACAGCTACCATTGCAGCTGCAAGCAACAGGCGCTCTTCATCTTCGTCATCGCTCATCTCATCCGTTGGTTAAGTGGAGAGTGTTCGCCATAGCGAGATGGTACTTTTAATAAAGTGATGAGTCTATGTGACTTTTACCAAGACAAGAGGTGTATCTACGCGTTGGGGAGACGCGCCTGTTGTACCGTATATTGATTATAACTACCTATTATCATAGTTCTGTTATTAAGTAACATAAATTGTGTGCGGTATTGGTTTGTAGAGGTACGGGCCAAATAGCACTATTTGCCCTTTTGTATGGGGAAATAGAGGGGCAAATATGATTTGCCCTGGTATTGTCCTCCAAAAGTTACGGCCGAACGGGCCCCAAAGAGCTTCTGTCCCTGGTGAAGATTATTAAAGTGGGCTACTAAAGTTATCGGGTGATAGTCATAATATGCCTAGTACTACTGCCGCTGAGTCGAGCAAGGTTGCATGATCAGGAAGGCGGGCGCCAACCAGAAGTTGGCAAGTTCCATACCAACGGGGTTCGGAGCTGGCCGATGCATCCATTCTTATCATCGTTGTTAAATATTCACCTTCGTGAAGCCAGCCTTTCGAGGTCATCTGCACACTGAAACTTGTTAGGGAGGTTGCCACTTTACTACGACCTACATCCTGCAGTAGTAGTATGCAGTTGAAGCACTCTATGTAGTAGTATAGATTATTAAGTAGTGCTTTGTCCCGGTGAGTTTGGAGTATCATCTATCCGATATATGATATAAGTAAAGAGCATCACCTAACTTGAGTAGCACGCTATCCGATACCGGACTTGCCTCCCACACTAGAGTCTTTCTTATTGCGTCTTCCTTGCAACACATATCTGCTTTGGAATGGCCTCAGAAATAGCTGCGGCACGTTATGGCAAGGACAATGTCCGTGTCTTTAAGGTCCACCGTAATGAGCAGACCGGTGTGCAAACTGTCGTGGAAATGACAATCTGCGTCCTGCTTGAGGGAGAGATTGACGCGTCGTAAGCAGTTTTCCTTTCTGTCTTTAGGGGTCTCTTCGTACTCACTGATCCATATTTTGGAGGTATACCGAAGGAGACAACAGCGTCGTGGTTGCTACAGATTCCATCAAGAACACGATTTACATACTAGCCAAGCTGCACCCTGTCACTCCTCCTGAGCTTTTCGGATCAATCATTGGCACCCATTTCACCGAGACTTACAATCATGTCCACATTGCACATGTTAACATCATTACTCATCGGTGGACTCGAATGACCATAGACGGCAGATCACACCCACACTCATTTCTACGAGACGGCACTGAGACCCGGAATGTGCTGGTCGACGTCACCGACAATAAGGGTATCGACATCCGGTCAAGTATCTCTGGGTTGCACGTGCTTAAGAGTACTGGCTCGCAGTTCTGGGGGTTCATTCGGGATGAATACACCACTTTGCCAGAGACTTGGGACCGGGTCCTGAGTACAGAGGTAGACGCTACTTGGAGATGGAGGAACTTTGGCAGCCTGGAAGAGGTCAAAGCTAGGACTTCGGGATTCGACGAGGCGTGGTCTACTGCGCGGGAGATAACGCTTAGGACGTTTGCTGAACTCGATAGTGCTAGTGTACAGAATACCATGTTCAAGATGGCCGATCAAATTCTCGCTGCTATACCCCAAGTGGAGGAGATCGAGTATTCCCTACCGAACAAGCACTACTTTGAAGTTGGTGAGTTGGAAATTTCTCAATCAAGAACTCGCTGATAAAACTTCTCTAATGAGAACGAACAATGTAGATCTCAGCTGGCACAAGGGTATAAAAAATACGGGCAAGGATGCCGAGGTCTACGCACCTCAATCAGGACCTAATGGTCTAATTAAGTGTACAGTAGCACGGTCGGGTGAGAGCCGAGAAAGTGCTAGACTATAGATGACGTCTTCGTCGAGTAGACGCTTTGAATACGACTCCGCACCTATGATCCCGTGTTTATTGACATACCTTGTATCCAAAAGACTTACAGCCCGAATAATATACACATAAACGTCAATCAGAGTTCCAACATAAAAAAAAGTCCTAGAAGGGGTTTAATGACACCGAGAACAGCGTGACTCCAGAACTCCACCCATACGATTCCAGCTTTAGAAGGAAGTGAGAATAAACCGCCAGCCGAGTCGGGTGTTGCGAATCATAAGACTGAAAAGGGAAAGCTATAATGACCTAGCCTTTTGCAGCGTCTCCCGCACCTCTGGCAAGTTCCCAATAACGTGATCGTTGCCGAACTTGACAATATTCTCTTTATATGGATGAGCCAGACCTTCGAAAGCTGTAAACAATAGACAAATCAGCAAGGAGGATTCCGAAATAAATCTCACAAAGCAAAAGTTACAAAGGCCAAAGCCCAAGAAGGAAAGAAAGGAAAAGGAGAAGGAAGGCAGAGAGATGGGGACATCAGCTTAAGCCATTTCCAAGAACTTATCCAGGGCTAGGAAATTCAAGCTTCCTTTTGCCATATCTCATGACCAAGGAGGGGATAAGTAACTCACTCTTTAGCCTCGCCAATCTCTTATCTCGGAGTCGATTCTTCGGTAGCATGCCCCTCACGGCCCTCCGCAACACTTCACCACCACCCCATTTCTCAAACATCATATCCATGGTCATGCTCTTGAGACTTCCAGGTCGGGTTGTATGAGAGTAATACTTTTTTTGGAATCGCTTCTTGCCCGTTGTGCGCAGGTCATGGCAACCGACAGCAACCACGTAGTCACCACAGTCAGTGGATGGGTCATAGATCGGCTTATTCTTGCCCATCAGAAATGTCGCAATTGACGATGCGATGCGGCCCAGGGAACGCGCATCAGAACCCACATCGATGTAGTGCCAGGTACGAGAGTAGGCGAGACGAGTCTAGTGCCAGTTAGAGAGGAGCCGGTGAGAGAGGTATGTATGGCGCAATACCGTCCCGATGGTTTGTGACATGTTGGGCGTTCCCGGATCGCCCTCTCTTGTCGAAAATTTGATCAGCTTCCAGAATAGTAGAAATGAAGGTTTATATCATACTACCATATTGTATATACTACTACGGTACTACCTAACCTTTAGAAAATAGGTCTTCTGGCCTTTTACTATATTGGACTAGTGCTAGTATTCCACGTGACCCCTCAATTCCACTCTGTAACCCTAGCTGGTACTAGCGCGCAAAGCTAAGCGAGTGGCCGCACGTCTTTCAATTCTGAGGTTTATTACCCTTGGAGAACATTCTACGACGACGATAGATCTCCGTTCATACTTCTCTTTTCATACCAGAGAGGCCATCTTATCCATCATGGCTTCTACACAGAGTGTGCAGTGTTTCGGTAAAAAGAAGACAGGTAAGTAAACTATGATGGGTGTTACATATTTTAAACATTTTTAAAGATTCTCTGACCAATGTGCCTCTTCGTAAGTAAATAGCTACTGCCGTCGCCCATTGCAAGGTACGAGTCATCGTCCCGAATTCGAACAGGAAACCGTTATAAATAGGCCTTCTCTCTTCCCAATATCTTCACCGTTTCATGGGGAACAATCACTGAGATCCAATAACAGCAAGGAAAAGGCCTGATTAAGGTCAACGGTCAGCCTTTGTCCTTGATTCGCCCCGAAATTCTACGCTTCAAGGTGCGGAAAAAAAATCCCCCTTTTATATTGTTGCATGACCACCCCAATTCTAGCTATATCGCAACTGCCTTCGTTTAATGCCGTCTCTGGTGATAGGTATACGAACCTCTTCTGGTTGTTGGTCTTGACAAGTTCGCCGGTGTCGATATCCGCGTTCGTGTCTCCGGGGGTGGCCACGTCTCACAAATCTACGCTATCCGACAAGCTATCGCCAAGTCTATTGTTGCCTACTATCAGAAGTTCGTCGATGAGCACTCCAAAAACCAGCTAAAGCAGGCGTTCGTACAATATGATCGAACCTTACTCGTTGCCGATAACCGTCGTCCAGAGCCGAAGTCATTCGGTGGTCCTGGTGCCCGCGCACGCTACCAAAAATCTTACCGTTAAAATTGTGCAATTTGTTTTGCGGCGTCGATTCAAGCCTTAACGGAGATTGGGGGTTTTCAAGCAGCTCATGAATTTATTTATTTATTTTTTTCTTTTCTTCGTTACAATAGTAGTACAAAAATAAACTGGTTCGATTCGCCGAGTAGGTTGTGTTGTAATTACTATACTGTAGATACCTTGTACAAACTAATTAACCTAACGTCCTACTCAGGAAGATGTTTATAAACCTAGCACAATATGGATTGTGTAGTTAAATAGTTGTCTATACGAAATCGTATTTTCGAGATCTGGGCTATATCAAATCTGTAGTGTAGAGGGATGATCCTAGACCATCTCAGGGCCGTAGTATTAATATGTACTCTTTGGTTTACAGTTACCGTAGAGGGTTTATACCACAGTATTACTTCCAAATTCTCAAGGTCTATGCATTTTACACATAGTTATTTTTTTTTTTTTCATTTCTTTCTTTGACATTGCACTCCATGCAGCGCAGGGCAATGGAAGACTGGAAGCAGGAGAAAAGGTGATGCCAGCGGAACGTCAGAAGGCTAGGGTAGGAGGGCAGCGAGGTATCATATGAATAGCAGAGGAATAGGCCATAGAACGAACGAGAGCGAAATAGTAGTAATTACGAGAGCATGATACGGTTGCTATTTGAGCGAAATGGAGTGGTCAATAATGAATGGCCCTGTCTCCGCGTGCGAATAGCGTCACCCTAAACTAAACCTCTCTAATTTATTTTAAATATTCTCTTCTTTTCCTTTCCTATTTCATCCTTTTCCTGAAACTATCCGAATTATTGAAACGAGAAGGAATAGGTCTTTCTTCTTTTCCTCTGTATAGTATCGCATGTTCTTATAGGGATACTAGTATGCTAAGATTACCCATCGTTATCATTCCTTAATCAGTAAAAGTAAATAAATAATACATATCTCGCGTTTTGTAGTCATAAAATGATTTTTTTCACTCCACAGCCTGTATGCGATTTCTCATCACGATTATAGAAATACTTGCGGCAATTTGAATTTAGTGAGCCTAGGCAGGTGAATGTAACTCTGAAAAACACCCGACTCCAACCCTAAGGTTGTATTTGAAAAAGCAAACCCGTTTTCTCTTCCCACCCTTGCGTCGGAGAATGTGTGAAAACCCGCCTCGCACTTTTCGTAAAATAACCAAGAAATAAATCACATCATGCAGCAATTATCGGAACATTGATGTAGGACGTCAAGGGAGAGAGAGAAATAACACATATTATCAAAGTATGTACATTACCGCGCATAAGAAATGAATAAATAGGAAAGGGAAAACTTCACCGTCGTGGAATCGCAATATGGTGATCTTTCTTCAAGGGAAAGCAACAAAGGGTATCGAAAGCTGAAAGTGGCAGTCATGTCTGGTAAGTGGGCTGATATGCAAAGAAAAGTGAGGCGGTGAGTCTCAAGGAAGTCAAGGGAAGTGGTGACCGGCATGGCGAGAAACTCAACATGGCGCCACTATTTATTCATTGCTCACGTCGTCGTCATCCTCATCGACTCGAATCAGAGCATGTTTTCCCACGCTTGACTCCATTCCTTTCCTAGACTCCGTCGCACCGACTCTGCCCTCGCCTGTCATACTGTGCTCACCGCTCGGCTACTCTGGAGGCGGAGGCATCGATCTTGCAAATTTCGAGTCTATAGCAGCCCTGTGTAGATCGCGTTTATACAACTCCGCCTCGTCTGGGTCATGTACAACAACCTGGATTTGGTCCACCTGATCTTCTTTTGGCGCTAGGTGGGTAGGTGCAAGGCCAGCTTGGGCAATGGTTCGTAATCGTTCCGGCTTCAAGCGTGTCTTGCCCAGAATGGGATAGTAGTACGCACCCTGTTGTGTCAGATGCGAACGTACTTTGTTCTCCTTTGCTTCGACGGGATCGAAAAGGGTCAACGCAATATCTTTCTGCTTCTGGTCTGTGTTCAACGTCTGGGAACTTGTGGCGTAGGTTCGGACGCGATCAAAACGGTGGAATTTAGTTTCGGTGCCTTCATGTGTATAATGATCTTCGTTGTCTCGGTCGGGATTGGAAAGGTTGAGGCTCCGCTTTATCTTCTGGGTTACACCCTTATTTTCCGGAAGAAAAAGGTCATAATCCCATGGAACAGGTCCCGGGTCAGGGTACAAACTTGGATTGGCCTTATGAAGAGCGACTTTCGCAGCATGTTCTTGACAAATACGATCCTCCGGTGCCGATGGGAGAAGGATAGCGACATCCATTCTCTCATCACGTCTCCCAGAAACAGCTGGAATAGGCGTTTTGTCGAATTTGAATTGAACGAAGCCACCTGGATCAGGGAACCCTTGTAGATCGGGAAGCACGGGGTAGTAAGTGAGAGGCTTGAGCCTCGGGTTGTCCGGATGAATTGGTTTATTCCATGCATCGAGTTCAGCCCTTGTAGGGGTGTGACCTTTGATCCTACTGGAAGTATCCTCGCCGGTATGCTTGCTTGCTGGATAGGCAATATCGAACCCCTTCATGAGATATTTCTTGATGTATATTGGGTCATCATGCGACACCTTAGCTCTTTCAGGTTGTGGAGTTGATTTAACCCTAGATGGGGTTGCCTTCACATTCTCTGCGCCACGAGAACCAGAAGAAATATACTGAGTACGGCGTAGGAAGCTGACATTTGAGTTCTTAGGAGCGGGATTTTTAAGCTGTTCCAAAGACGTGAGGAGAGGGAGATCGGCGGGATCAATAGGGAGGGGATTCTCGGGCGCCATGATAGCTTGCACACGGCATATCAGACTTTATTCGAAAGCTAGCAAAGGGAGGTTGCTAGAGAGAAGCGTACCACTTTCATCGCCCAAGTGAAGGCCCGGTATACCAACAAGATCTATTGGCATACCTCCTTCAGCATCTACGTCAATGTTGGGCTCCTCACGCCTTGCCATATTAGAAGCAAAGCTTGGGGTAAGAAAGCGCTCGAGACCTTCGTGTGGAATATCGAGGAACTTCGGCGGCATTTCGGGGGGCGGGAGATCATTGCGGTACCGCAGTGATGCGATATATTCTTGGTGAAAGCCCTCTGGAGGGCGATTCTCTTTTGGTTTTGACATTTTACTGGCCGAGACAGGCCAAAGAGGACGAATCGAGATCAACACAAGGTTGCAGACTGCTTGTGTGGCTAGTATCAGTTGTTGGGTCTTCGGCGGTGGCTAGGTAGTACTCACTTGGAAGCTCAAACTAGAATCCTCTTGCGTAATGGAGTATCTATAAGCCTCCTTGAGCTACTGAAGCTCAGTAGAAAAGGTTCTGAAGGAATTATCATTAAAGGGTAATAACATATCTGAAAGTAAGCAAGGGAATAAATAACAGTTCTGTTTCCTCTGACCCTTCCCGTTCATGTTTTAGGAACACATGGTGATATCCATCTCCGGTTAGCGCACATCTGAAATATGGGGCTTTCCTAACTAGCGAGCTGACTAGTTCTAGTGCTTAGGCCAACACAGCGAGGAGGGGACTTGAGTTGACATGAGTTATCACGAACCGCACGTCGATGGCTCTGGAAATTAGGATTCGGTTAGAAACATATCAGGAAATATGTCTTTTATGATGGGCATGAGCGTGAAGACGTTGTGGCATACCGGAAAGAATTCATTCAAGCTATCCACGAGATGCAACTCTACATCGTGGAATTCGAAGCGAACCATGATACCAAAGGAATATCCTGAAGACTCTTGCGCTGGTGGACCAGATCGCAGACCAATCATTCTTATCGTCCATGATGAGAGCATATTCTCTACGAATGATAGACGACGCTAGGCTTGGATCCTAGAGAGTGGGATGTTTTTACGGCCCAAAGGAAAGGGAAGGGATAATAATGGTCTCGGATTTCCTCTTGCCTTGGTTTCACCTCAATATTGTGTCCCATCCAAAAGAGCGGCAGAGACATTTAACTGCTGTAGGTATCTCTCTTGAGGTGGCAGAATTATTTGAATATGGGAGATATGAAGGTTACTGGAACAGCTCGTTGCTTCTAGACTAGAGCAAGTCAGAAAGAAGGCACAAACTCGTCTTCCTTTTCCATAATGTGAAGAGCTACTCCATGTATGCAGATGACGCTCTTCATGTTTTCAAAATGAATAAAAGCAAAGGTGGAGGGCAATCTCTTCTTCGGGATGGCTGGTATCAAGATGCGGTTATACACATTGACACATTCCTTTCCTTCTACCCTATATTTCTTATTTCCCTATTCAGTATAGCTCTCCCGTTTTCTAGCATGTATATAATTCCTTCCCCGGAGGTAGCATGTCCTCCAGCATCGTCAGGTATCTCTCTATCCCATTCCTTATGCTCACGATTTTCTATTCGTCCTCTAATTTGTCTACCACTGCTCGTTCCTTCCTATATTATTAATATCACACCATATATAAAACCCCTCAACACCCTCTGGGAAAGCACGATCCGGAAAATCAACAGTCGCTTTTAATCCTCTTTCCTAACACCCTTCACACATTCTCTTGACAAGATTTCCCCTATTCGACGTTCCATTCGCAACGGAACTTTACTTATTTATCCCCATGACCATCATCCATCTCAGCCTCGGGCCAAAGAACTACCACTGAAGAAATACGCAGAACGGCATCCCGCACTTCTTGGCCAGACGACGGCTCCGTGATGCCGGCCTTTCTAAGGTCCCGATATAGGACTTCACGCTACCTACACCACTCCCTACACTCGATAAGGAGATGACGGACTGTTTCCCTCGGCTCTCAGCACCATTGACACTCTTCACTCTCTTGAGCTCGAGTTTTCAGTAAGTGTGCTCTATCGCTGCATGGCCCACCTTGAGCTGGTAGTATCGTCCTGCCAGCTTTTTTGGGGCGGCTGCCACGGCTGGGTTCTGCTTCCAGTTCTGGCTGTGCCCGATACGCCTGCGCTGTCTGTGCCCTATTCCGGAGTGCCTGCTCCATCCAATCCTTCCTCTAGGCGCCAACTGCCGCTGTCCGAGCTCTGCGGGCGTAGGCTATAGAGAGTTCCTTCAACTCCCCTCGTGGCGGCTTAGCCGCTCTTTCTTTGCTGCTTGGTCGGCTTTCTCATTACCCTCCACCTCGCAGTGTCCAGGGACCCACTGAACCGTGGCTTCCGCCCTTGGCCCTCGAGGGCCTCTGCTGCTTTACGGGCTCGTAGCGCTAAACATTGACCTGGGCCTATCCCCCGGTGCTGAACCCTCTCTATGGCCGCGCTAGAGTCTAACAGGACTGTAACTGTCCCCCTGCCTCGGATCGTAGGGGCTAGCTCTAGGGCCCTCGCTTTCACGTACGATACCTACGATGATTAGTATGACTGTCCAGATGAACCTGGTCATATATACCAAGACATTGACCCCTTTTACGCTCAACCGTCATTTCCATGGGTGCCTCCACTGTGCATTGAATTCAGCTCTAGTAAATTGCATCGGCACCTCCGCCAAGAACATCAGGCCGCCGATTCACCTGAAAAACCCCTACATCTCGTGGAGTCACCAGAGCTTGAATCTTCTCCTAGTCAATTATTTACAAACAGCTCCTCAGGCCAAAATCACTCGGAAGTTGTTAAGGTAGTCACTTCATTTCCCACCGGTGAAACTACTTCCGGTTATAGCTTTCACTCATGGCACTATATTACGGCGCGGTTCTACATCAGCAATTATAATAAAGCCACACTGGTCTGTCTTGATACCGGGTGCACAATGCCCATCGTGGATAGACACCGGCTGAAGGAGCAAGGTTCGGAGGCTATCTCTCGCCTTTCACAATCTGTCACCATCAGAGGAATCCGCTTAAGTACTTGCCTTCGTACTGAGTATGTGACAATTCTTACGCTATGTGTAGGGGCACATTGTATTCATCGCAATGGCGAGCATTTATAGTCGACTGGGCAAAAGGAATGGAACGCAGATTTCGAATTGCCACTGTCCTTTTCAATTTCATGGGTTCCGGATCGTGCTAGGATCCCCTATCGTCCCATCTCCCGGAGTTGTTCCTTTAATATCCGGATTCCAGCCAGAGATTGAATATTTTACTCGTGATCTTGCGCAATCTCATCTCCGCTATTTCGGCTTTAGACCTCGAGGCTGTTGACTAGACACCACACGGTGTCTACCTGTAGCTTTGATCCCATTTTAAAAATTATTTGATACCGTAATCCTATAGCAAGACCATCTTGGCTTTTCCATTGCTCTACATCGGCCCGAAATTCACCCGATAAAAGTGGTCATAACCCCACGTTCTTCCATCCACGATAACAGCCATGGGAATTTCCGTTCATAATCTTCATTAAAATCAGCTTGGTCGTAGTAGGGTATCATTGGAGACTTGTTTAGGTCGTATTTAAAATCTCAGTATGGACCCCTCCCCGAAACACCTGTTGTTCCAACTTGCTCCTCAAAGATGTAAAACTTCCCGAAAGCTTATCGTATCTCCCCGATAATGTTTTCGGAGCTATAATAGCTGTCGCGACGGATAGCGCGATCTTTCGTCGTTTGCTCAGTTGGCTACTCTTTTGCCCTATCGATGTAGAATAGGAATAAGTGTTCGTCGCTATCTACTACGCTGCACGTAGGACTAGTTGTATTCGGAGTCTTCCTAGAGGTGCTTGTATGCAATATAGCCAAATTCTAGAGGATAATCTGAAAGATAAGAAGTCGATAATATATTATGTGATGATGCGATAATAATAATAAGCAATGAATTATTAAACTATTACTATAACGGTGTTAGCACTATTTATGAAAATACTAACTACCATTTGAAGAAAGGATGGAAGAAAGAAAAAAGGGATCATAGTCTACAACTTAAAATAAGGCGGGTAAGAACCTCGGAAGCCGGCAGAATACCAGGAAGGTCAAGTTAGTACCATGCCGTAGCAACAACTGCCGGACTGTTGCCGGACTGTTGCCGGACTGTCCTTGTTTGGCTACCCATGTTATTAGTAGCCTCTGCACTAGGACAGGAGGCAGTAGTCCAGTATAGTTCTGCCCCATCGCTGTGACCACTTCGATGTTTGAATCAGCACGATTAACTCAATGGTGCTAATAGAGACGTTAAAAATCATTGACCTCACCGTAACGGAACAGAGACAACAGTACGAAAGCTTAAAAAGGAGAGCAGTGTGAAAGTGCATCAGCACTTCGTATCCTAGTCTTTTGCCAGCAGTGGTGCAGCGGTCGGCCTTTAGAATATTCCCTGAAGGCTGGGTCATGACAGTCCCTGTTAAATACCCACTGTTTGTGGCTCATAATGACGCTAAGCTCCTGAGGCTTCGTATATTATGACGGGTAAAGAAGAGTTTGTAAAGGCAGTACTCTGGTTCTGCCAACGAAAGAATTGACAAAGTTTCTCCGCTACAACCGGCAGCAGCTCATTTGGTAACGCAAGCAACAGCATTGTGTGGTGATTTAAATGATTGAAAGATACCTATCATAGGTAATAGATTGGATGATATAATGGGCAAGATTTACGTTTGCGATAGTGAATAATAGCAATTGATGTGTCACTAGGAAGATGGTCACTGGGTTATAAAGGCCTTGTTATAGGGTATCTAGGTGCTCGTTGAAGAGAAAAACGCCCTTTACGTATTCATAGAGGACTAATATTCTTCTTTTCTTATTGCGTCAACCCTTAACTTTTCTGACACCTCCGATTGGTCGCCGCGTGTCAACTGGCCGGCGCACTGAGCCTTCGCTCAGGAGCCGCCACACCTTGCCAGGGCCGTTTTGCACTTAACTATGATAGAGTTGACGAACCAACGCGGTGCAGTTATATAGTACTTCTTACAGAAGACGTCGCCTGCACTCCCCGGGCACGGATACGTAGTTCAAAGTGAATAATAGTGTGACAAGCGGAAGCCGCCTAGTCCCCATATGGATTACGGGTGCTCCAAAGGTCATAACCCCACCTCTAAACTGACCCTACACCCTTTATTCAGCAAAAACCGGTAAAGGAAAAAGGAAAGACAAGACCGCATCGTGGGAAAAGCCCAAATAACGAAAAAGATAATGTCAAACCGCTAAGGGAAAATATATTGATAGAAGGACAAAAGGAAAGGACGGAGCCTTCACATCACCTTCTCTTTCGAGTTTTCGTGGAGCCTTATCACAATATATGATTCAGCATCGAAGTACAAATGCCCAAGTTTCGCCCTTGTAAATGTCTGGCACATACCCGGCTCCCTGCGTCATCGGAATATAGGTATGTAGGTCCCGCGCAGCTGGCTCACTGAGATTTAATTAGTAATGATATTCTTTCTTCGTCCATTTATATCTTCTTGAAAGCAGGGATACAATGAACTAATTGACTGAAATCCCTCGCTCACTCCACAGCTAGCAGCCACTTTAGCTTGTTGTCCCCATCTCTTGCAAAGGAGTTATTCAAAAAGAGCATTTCTATCCGCTGCTGCCAACCCCGGAAGGCCGTCCGAGCGTTCCAAAGTAAAAGACCTGATGTATCATAGCATGAAATGCGACCGATTTGATAGACTGCAAATAAAAAAGACCTGGCACTCCTTCACGATTTCTTCCGTACTTCGCCAATGTGGAGGTCTAGCTTCCCAAGCCAGGCCTTCATTATAGCATCACAGGCTTCGATAGGAACCTGCTCGAGGCGCTCTGACATTCGATAAATTGCGCTTTGTAGCGTTTCCACTATTTCCCGGAATTGCAGCTTTTGAGGAACTGGACCACCAATAGCCTCATAGGTCTCCTTAGTGGCGTGGTTCCTTGACGCACGCGCGTACATCTCAAAACCGTTGTCGTTCTACATCCAAGCCTAGTCATCAGTGCCTCTCTGTAATAACCTGCCGGACCTGATCCTGCTTTAGAATGTGGTGGCAAGGAAGCTGGTATCTCTGATAAAAGAGGCACAAGCAAGAGAGGTCATCATCTAATGGCCTGAATAAGTCAATCTAGATATCGTCCTCTAGAAAGCTTTTGGATTTCACTAACGATAAGCTCTTGGGCGGGATATGGAAATTTGCGAAGAATAGGGTATCCTGCGGTTTCGGAAACGTGTTTTGATCGGAAGTTATGCTCCTCCAGTTTCGCCTTCTTATGCCACTCCAATACAGTATCAGCAATGTGTCTACAAAGATCTTACAGACTATACCGAGGGACCTCCGCTTTCAGGACTGTGCCATGAGTTTTCAGAGCGCTATGCCATCCTTCAACTGCTTTGGTAGATGTAATCTATTAAAAATGATCTCGTTAGATTGAGATAGTAAATTATATTATGAATGATTAATGTAGCTGTCTTACCTGGAGAAGTAAACAAGATTGTGTTCGAGTATAATTTGCCCAACTCTCCAGTGTGCATTCCGACTTCCTTCCTGATATACTTCCTTGTGTTCTCATCTTTGGCAGTTTCCAACGCATTCGATATAGATTCTTTGTAGCCTGCCTCAGTTCGGTGATACTTTAGTACTGCTAGAAGGTGTTCTAGGCTTCTACATTCTCCCTACCAGTAAGTCTCCACATTAGAGTGTGCTTAGAATGCACTCGACATAGTAAATGCTTTGGAAGGCGATATAGTGCATCACAGAATGCCTTGTGAACAGCAGATTGCTCTCCTAGAATGTCCAATGTGTATTAGTGTCGGCTAAAACTCGAAGGTGTAGAGTTCTATTACCCGCCGAGTCATCTGTGAGCATCCACCCGACCAGCCACCGGTCACTACATCACTCTCAGATAACTTGCAGTGCAGCAGTAGCGATATTTCAGCCGTGAGAATATGACGAGTTGGAATCCAACTACTATATTCATCACGCACCATAAGGGTGTAAAGGAGCCATTTGAGCTGATTCGTTTTGTGGATAAGTCCATCACCGTAAGGATACCCGTTGCATAAGTACTCGAATGCGTTCAGGCAGAAGCCTTCCTTACCCCGGAATTCTTCCTTTCCCTGTCAGCGTAGGCTAGTGTATGACAATGAGCTTAACATTCCCCATGGCGTGGGATCTCCACGGTGTTGCCCCGAAACCAATTTCTTAGTTTTATCAGGCACCTGATAGCCGTTCTTGTTAAGCGTTTGTGGACCCGCTGCTCAATTGGGACTGCGGATCTAATAGTATGTTAGCATCGAGCTGACCAAATTTGATTGTGTAGAGTATTAACTTCAAGTCTTTCTTTTCTCCAACATCGACACTAATCATTTTGGGTTTAGGGTGGCCGAAGTATAGCTACCACCAGAATTCATGATACTACCTACTTATTAGTATTGTACTACATATACATATCATAGTTAAATGTAGCCGACTCTTGGATGATAAGTGACCAACCATGCAGCAAGATGCAGGTAAGAAGTGATACCTGCCGATACACATGATATACTAACCATAGTATATCATATACATACAAAGGTACTACTACTCTGTACTAATATATACTACTATCCAAATATACTAATATTGTAGGACCGTAAATCTTTCAATATGAGAACAGCTCGAATTCAGCGGGACAGGAATCAACCAGCGGTACCGCAACCCCATCCGTGTTTCCCCTCCCCTCTCTAACCAAGTTCATTAACTACTAGTGGCTACGTAGAATCCGACAATAGCTCTCTCATTCATGCGCATTTTGCAATTCAGCATCTTTTTGTCTTCCTCGAACCCTTCATCTTCTCAATGCTCACCCACCTTCTTTATCCTCCTTGCAACTGGTGATACACGTGCGTCAAATGTAGATGGAGATTCATGGCGTCCGGATTTGATCTCGGATCCTCGACGCCGACCCAGCAACGCGCCGTAGGAGATGGGAAGCAATTCTCAAGGAGCCAAGAGGAAGGTTCTGGGAATGGGAGCTGGAACGATGCTGTATCACGGGTAACTCGAAATGGCCGTTCAGCCTCCGGAGGTAGCGCTTCCGTTTGCCCCAGAGGCGCACCTCTGGCGCCGGGCGCACAAGCACCTGGCAGTTTCAGCTCTGAATTGAAGAGCATGAATCATCCCCGAAGTGTGACGCCACGACAGGATATGACATTCTCTAGAACGACGGGAAGTGTCATGAAAGAGGGCGATGTCTTTAGCACGGAGCAGCGTCAAGCCGCTATTCGCGATAAAATTGCGAAGGAATTGAAGATCAAGACGGGCACGGAGAATATGCTGGAGGCGTTGTTGGCAAAAAATCCGAAGCAAGTAAAGGATCAAAGGTTACGAGTAGAGTCTGAATTGAGCTCCTCGAACCGCAAACTGGCAGAGCTCCATCATGAGCTAGAAGAGGAATTACTCCGTGCCGCGCAAGCTCCATCGACTCCTCCTCGAAGTCGTTTATCGACTTTATTTCGGGTCAGTCCGTTAAGGTCCCCGTCTCGCGCTACCGACTCGGCAGAGGGTGAGATAGAAGATGCAGATGGAGAAACTGAATCTCCAACATATGTTCTCGCAGAAACACTTCAAGCTCTAGAAATTGAAGGAATGTCGCCGGATTACTACGTTGAGCGTGCGAATAGTTTGGTTGAATTGTTCAAACGGCACCCAACTCTTAAATACGATTTGGAATGGTCGGTCTTCGGACAGCGGGTGCAAATGATGCTTCTAAGTGATAGCAAAGAGGTTGTCGCAGCTGGCTACCGACTGACCCGCTATGCTATTGCAGATCGAGCATCAATTAGGAAAATTCGAGAATTACATACAGACGAGCTGGTGATTCTATCGCTTGTTAAGGAAAGTAAGGCGAGTATAGAACGGGAACAGGCCCTCAAGTTCACCAGGGCTTTCTTAGATGTTAAAGACGGCGTCCGTGAAATTTCCCGTGCTGTTGTGCGTGCGATTGTTTCCGTGGCTGATTATCACGAGGATCGACTGAGAAACATATGTGTAATGACACTCGCTGAAATTCTTGTGAAAGATCCGGAATTGCTCTACTATGCCGGTGGGATTGGCACCATCCATGACGCCCTAGCAGAAGGGACTTTTGCCGCTTCAGAAAGCTTAGTGGCGAGTTTCCTGCATATTCTCGATGCGCCATGCCGAAGAAAGTACCTCCGAGACGGCTATGAACTAGAAGCTGCTCTCACCCCGTTTACAGACTCGTTCTCTGATACTGTTCGTTCTGGTCGACTGAAATGCTCGGCGAAAGCCATCTCCGCGATGCTTAAAACATGGCCAGGACTGCTGATTTTGGCGAGAAACAAATTCAAACCCCTCCGCTCTCTCCTTGAATCACTCCAGTATCCTGATCTGCAAGCAAGGGACCTCATCATGGAACTTCTATTTGATGCCCTTCGAATCAAGCCTCCTTCGTGGTCTGTATCTTTCTTTGCCGGTAGAAGACTCACAACGTATGGCAGAGTCTCCAATTTGAGATCCGAATCAGACACCAAGCAAATTCGACCAGCATACGATAAAGAGGAGAATCGAATCGATCTCACCGCTCATTTTTCTTCTTTGATACTTGCAACACTGCTCGAAGCGGGATTAGTGAAGGTACTGCACTCGATCCCCTCATAACCTCATCAGGTCATACTGACCATGACCCAGGCGCTTTCTAATCTCATTGAAGATGAGGTTGACCTCTCCCTTAAAAGGAAAACAACCCTGCTCCTTACGGAAGTACTTAAACTTGCCCAGCATTCTTTACCACGGTTTGTTAGTGCCAAGCTCCAGGTGCTCCCGAGTCTCCTCCCAGCTGCAATCAAGCATGAGGTTGAGAAACATGACATTTCGACGTCGATCATCTATCAGATAGAAAGTATAAACCGAACCTTGGCTAGATCGGGCGGTCTGTCGAGTACGCTAGGGAAGTACCCAGTGGATGAAGACATATCTGCTTCATTGTTATCGGGAGAATCAACGAAAAATAGACTAAACCCTTCTATGGACGAAACACAATTCAAAAACGCCATCATGGAAACACACGTTTTGAATACTGTCAATTACGTCAAGTGGAAATGGGATCTGATCCAGCGCATCATTGATGGCCCCCTCACGAATCCCAAGAGGTTGGAGGAAGCAATTAAGGGATCAAAGTTCATAAAACGACTAGTCGGATTCTACCGACCCTTTAAGTATAGGTTCTCTGTAGTTCCGAACACGAAGGTAAATCAACGTTATGTTCGAACAGGATGTGCTTTATTACGCATAATGGTGCAAAACCCCGAAGGCGCGAAATACCTTGCAGAAAACAAACTGCTAAGGCAAGTTGCGGAGTGTCTTGCCCAAGTCGATCGAATGAGCGGACTCACATCAGCCTCTCCCTTGTTTGCCCGGGATCACATGGCGAGTACTCTAAGTGGAGGGTATTTCGCTCTGCTAGGAACATTGAGCTCCGACCCCAGTGGACTGTCCATGATGGAAAGGTGGCACATACATAATATGTTCTACCATATAATAGAGCTAAAAGGTCGGAGCGATCTGATTCAAACACTTCTTGGGAACATGGATTTCACACTGGAAAGCCACCTCCGGGTCATATTGTCCAAAGCACTTACCGCTGGGTCGAAAGACATTCGAATATTTGCAACGAAACTTTTGCGGAAATATGTGGTTGGGAACCCTTTATCTTCAGGTCTCACGTGCATCGCCAATGCAGGCTGGGTGGTAAAGCTCCTCGTTACTCAACTCTACGATCCCGATGTCGTTGTCTGTCAGTTGGCCGTCAAGATCCTTGAGGAAGCATGTAATCAACGCGATTATCTCGAATATGTGGTGAAATGCCGACCATCGCTCGATCATCTTGGAGAAATTGGTGCTCCGCTTCTCTTGCGATTTCTTTCCACTTCGGTTGGGTACCACTACCTTGATGGCCTTGACTATATCACACAGGAGATGGATGACTGGTTCCTCGGCCGAAATGATGCCTATGTTGCCCTTGTAGAAGCATCCTTGTCCCGGGCATACGTTGATCAACCTCGCCGGAATAGCTTTGCTCCCGAAGATATCGTGGAGTTACAGGACATAGGAATTGTACCGTCGCATTTCTACAGAGAGCTTGCTCGTACGTCCGAGGGCTGCGAGCTCCTTGAACAATCTGGTCATTTCAACGAATTCGCTGCCACTATTCGCGACTTCCAATTGGATGAGGAAGATCCCGAGGTCCTTTTAAAGGTGAAAGGCTGTCTGTGGGCAGTTGGCAATGTAGGGTCTATGGAGCTTGGAGCTCCTTTTCTAGAGGAAACAGAGATCGTTCAGCATATCGTGCAGATTGCCGAGCGATCTGAGGTTATCACAATGAGAGGAACAGCTTTTTTCGTCCTCGGCTTGATATCACGGAGCAAGCACGGCTTTGAGATGCTTCTAGAGGTTGGCTGGGATGCCGCAGTCGACCAAAAAGGTGAATCATTGGGACTATGTCTGCCGAAGGACTTGAGTAGAATCTATTCTGTGAGGTCTTGGTCTCCAATCACTTTTCTTGGGTGCTCATCGACGGAATTTAGCTATCTTTCCCTCCTTATATCCGAGAGCCTGAACCTAAGCGTGTTTCTCGGGAAAAATTTAAAGCAGCGACTTCCGACCCGGATGCTTTGAAGCAGAAAATATTGAAATTGATCGTTGATATGGGCAATACTGTCTTGTCTAAACGTGCAGCTGCCGATCTACAAAGGTATGGTGATGACGGATCCCGAAATCCAAGCGTTTATGGTCCCCTAACACACTGAAATACTACAGTATTAAAGCAAAGCATCCCAATTATTTCCGCCAAGTAGATCTCTTTCGAAAATCACTTGTTATTCTTGAAAGTCATCACTTTCGACTGCCCACTCGGCGGTTTGCCTTGGACTTGTTCGACAAGAGTGTCATGCGACGGTTTGTTTTAGATGAAGACTGCTTTTCCGACCCCGAGAGCACCTGACTAGGGTGATTTCCCTTCATTTCCGTGATCCATTTCAACCAGTTCGTTTGCCTTATTGTATGGTTCCGAGCGTGTTCCCGTGATTTAAACATATACCCCAACATTTTGTGTCGTTGCCATATCTCCTTGTTTTCTTGTTGTCTTTAAATTCGATTTAACGTATGTCTGTTCTATGCCTCACCAAAGAGTCAACTTGGTTTCTGTTGGTATCGTTGAAATGTCGTTTGGTTCCTTGTTTGCTATCCCGATGATTCATCCGATGAGATCTTTATCTCAAGGCGACGACACCTTTGTTTTCCAGGGCCTTTCTTTCATTTCATTTTCTTCCTTTGGTTCTTGAAAATGTGGAATTGTTAGCGGCAGTATACTTGTGCAACTCATGTATCCAGCTATCACAGGTTTGGTGTACTGGTTTGGGCAGGAGCGCATGGGTTCATATCGAAGTGGTGGGAGCGGGGCCTCTTGGGTTATATTGTATGTATACATACATGCGCATGGGAGCACGATTTATTGGGATGGGTCTCGTGCGACTGTTCGTGTTCATGTAGGCAGACTATGTATGACCGTTTTGTGACGATGAAATATGAAAACTAGTGGTCATTTTGAGAGCCAGGTTGGATCAGCAAGTGATAAAGCGTACGCCATTGGAATAGCAAAGTGACCTCCTATCAGATGATAAGAACTTTGACATGCGGCTCCGCGGCCAATCATTCATTATCAGCTTTCGAGTCCTAAGACCTAAGATACCATAGCAAATCCAAACGGTACATGACGTTCCGTTGCAGGAAATTTTAAATAATAGACCAATCATTATCATCCTCTTCAGGGCCTGATCTGAATTCTGGTGCGCTTTAAAACCCTTTCGGATCCTCGCAGTGGTTAAAGCTCCTCATTTTGGGATGTCATTAATGCCGACTGATTCCGGCGGGGATGAGGGACCTCCGCTCTCGGCTACACGACCAAGAGACCCTCTCCCATCCTCTAATGAATGTGAATCTATCTCTAACAGCGCCTCGGAATATTTACCTTTCCCTTATTCGGTAATCCGGCTGCTTCAATGTCCACGCTGTTCGCTGCCTATTCAGTTACCATTCCGGCTCCCGTGCGGGAACACGCTCTGTCGGTCATGTCTCCCTCCCACCGGTAGATACTTGGGCGTCAGCTATCCTATGGATGAAGGCCGAATGGAAAGATTCACGTGCTACTGGAAGGGGAAAGGATGTGGTAATTTAGCTGATGGTGAATTGCTAGCTGAACATTCAATGGGGGACTGTGGTGTCGACATTCTTGTCAGTAAACTTGCCGACGTGTTTGACCAGGTCTTAAATGATGTCACTAACGAGCATGCGCCTGACGTCCGGATCCGATGGACGAGGATCGAAAACGGGGATTTAGAGGATCTGATGGTCGGGACAGCAGTCCTCACGCGGGGGCGTTTCCTAGGCACCTACGGGCTCATCAAAGCGGGAGGTCTCGCATATGATGTTCGAAGTGTCACCTATGACAAGACAGAATTTTCCGGCAAGGACGGGGACTATAGCATCGATCAAGATGAAGCCATCTTTAAAAGCTTGCAAGAGGCTGTGAGGCTTGAACTTGACTGTCAGGTTTGCTATGCTCTCATATTAGATCCTTCAACCACTTCCTGCGGGCATACGTTTTGTCGGAAATGTATAGCTCAGGTTTTTGAGTATTCCAACCGCTGCCCCATCTGCCGAAGGAGGCTGACAGTGCCTCAAACTTCGGATTCAAGGTTTGATAACAAGATATTGTCTAGTCTGATTGAATCCTTTTACCCTGATGAACTTGCTGCAAGGAGGGAAGCAGCGGTTAGAGATGAAATTGGTCTCGGTGACGAAAGAACCCTGCCATTGTTTGTTTGCACTGTCTCATTCCCGACTATGCCAACTTTCCTCCATGTCTTCGAACCCCGGTATCGTCTTATGATCCGCCGGGTCCTCGAAAACGGTGGGAGGAAGTTTGGTATGGTTATCAGTAATTCCATCCATCAATCCCAGGATGACTTGGCGCGGCCACAGTTCATGCCATATGGAACGATTCTGAAAATCGACCGCTTTGAATTACGGCCGGATGGACAAAGTCTGATAAGCACAATAGGGTTATCAAGGTTCAAAGTCCTTGACTGGGGTATCCTGGACGGCTACTACGTTGCCAAAACCGAACGCATTGATGATGTTTCGCTTGCGGAGGAAGAGAGCCTTGAAGCCAGGGAATTATCAGCAGCGGTGAATAGCATGTCGCTCGAGAATGGAGAGACTGAGTCGTCAGAAGTGCCACTCCAGAGCTTGTCAACTCAACAGCTTTTGCAGCTTTGCTTGGACTTTGTGGATAGGTGCCGTAATGAAGCAGCTCCCTGGCTTTATCAACGCATCCTTACTGCATACGGAGAACCGCCGACAGATGCCGTTCGGTTCCCTTATTGGCTTGCTAGTGTTCTTCCTGTCTCGGAAGAAGAGAAATACACAGTTCTCCCTACGACCAGCGTTAGGGAAAGACTGAAGATCACCGCGTGCTGGGTCAGAAAGCTAGAGACCAAGGAGTGGTACGTTCCAGGTTTACTTCTAGCCCTGATGACTGGAACATCGTAGCTTTTATTGGCTGTCGATAACTAACGTGCTCTGATTAATGAAGGACAACTGGCTCTTCAGCTTGTATAATCTTGTGACCCTCCGCACTCTTTCTTGTCTTCTCCACTCCAGCCTTAGCATCCAAAGAAAAGAGCCCAGTGGGAATCAGAAGCAGAGTCTAGCACCTTTAGTCCAAGGTAAAAAGGATCAGTGGGGATAAGCTTGGCCAAGCAGACAAGCCAACTTAATAAACCAGACTTTGCCGGCTCAAACTTGAGGCACAAGAAAGAAGAGAAGGCATTTCACCTCGTCAAATACGTCTGGCATGAATGGTGGCTCACTCGGGAGTTATGGGCTCATTATCCACGGGGTTCTCTTATGATACTGCTGCAGATAGCAACCACGGATCCCATAGAATCTTAGCACAACTCTTTAAAAAAAAGTGCTCCATGCGGTTTCGTCAAGCAGCTGCGTTATTAAGTCTTGGAGGCTGTCTGCGAACTATTCAAGAAGTTGCTAGCTAATGGGATGCTAGGAGAGGACGCCGCGAGTATGACGAAGCCACTAAGCACCTAGCTATCTGTAGAGTTTATCCTATGGTGGCGGACACTTAAAAACGGAGGGGACATTCATTTTTGATTAGTAATCCGTATTATACACCGTAATCACATGTAACTGTAATAATACAACTAGCGTATTTTACGCTGGCGTGACAACTATACCAGTTGAGTCGACTTCTCACGCTAAAGCCTTAG